>JABSTB010000817.1:0-26565 GCA_013756995.1 Neonectria neomacrospora | reverse complement strand
GGCCTGGGGCGGTTCGGCGAGGGGGGTGTCGATGTAGGACGCCATGTTGGAGAAGGGGTGGGGATGCAGGCGTCTCGCTGTGGGAGAGGGTGAGTGCTTGCGTGCGGATGCTTGCTCGTGAGGTGCGTGTATGCGTGTATGTATGTGTATTTCGAAGATGTTGGTTGGTGTTGGCGGTGGTTGGCGATTGGAAAGTGGAGAGTGATCAGCCTCCCGTCCCTGAGCGGGTCGGTCGAGGGGGAGCTCCGTCATGCCATGCAGAGTAGAGTGGGGGAATTGACAAAGTACCCTTTTTAATACATGACAAGACGACCCAACACAGTTTTGCAGCTTTAGGTAAAATAATCTAGTGGTGACGAACCGACTTGCAGAAGTTGACTGTATAGCATATTCCATGCATCTATGACTCGCTTGATTGTTTGCTTGTCAGTTGAGTCGATTAACTAAATATGGTTACAACCCCTCAGTGTCTTGCCTGCCAACTACTTAGGTATTGACAGCCTAACACAGACAATCCCCTCACTCATGAAACAACATAACACCTCTTTCTCTATCTTTCAGGAGTTCATACCAAATTGCATTCAATGCTCGATGTAAATATTATTTCCCGACTTATCGCAACCAATCCCTACTCCTACAACCCCAGTCTCCATGGCCCTAGGGTAGCATCCACCCGCATGTGGCGTCCAACGGTGGGACCGGCCGTGGTTAGTCTCCGTCCCTCAGCTGCCCTAGCCCTCAACGCCAGCACAACTCGAATGTACCTCATTTGCGCATCCGAATTCATCAATAACCGGGCGAATGGTTTAGTGGTATAATACTCCCTTAGCAAGATTCGTCCTCCGATATCTGGGAGTGGTCCAGGGTTCGATTCCCTGTTCGTCCAACTCGGTGGTTTAATTCCATCAAACATCCCTTCTTTTTGCATTTTTGCCGTTTTGAGCTGGTGAAGAGCCTTCCACCGCTCTGCACGCTTTGAGCAGCATTTTCTATGTCTGTATAATAGACATTAGTAAGTCACTGCTCCCAGATGAATTCACACCTAATCGCCGACGACAAGCCACCTGGCTGAGACTCTGGTTCAACTTTCATCAACGACGAACCGCATCTGAGACGGACAACGCCCGCCTTATACCCTTGCCCTTGAATACATGTAATTCAAGGGCGTTGATCAACGTATAAATCCACATACCTTGTGATGTCCTTCAACATGGAGAATATTTCGAGTATAAATTGCAAACTAGAAGCTGGCTACCTCCACTCCTCCAAAGAGACGTGTAAATATCCTGTGAAAAGTCGTCTGTGGTGAAAAGCAAGACGTACACGACATATTCAAATTTATATACCAGGCTACTGGAAATGGCAGCCTTCTATATATATACTATTGGCCTCTGCCTGTTGAACATAATTGTTGGAACTCAGGGCCACATGCAACTCTCCAATCCCCCACCGCTCCGGTCCAAGTTCAACCCATACACGGGCACGGATATTGACTATAGCATGACCAACCCGCTCCAAGCTGACGGCTCCGACTTCCCCTACAAAGGCTACCAAACTCTCCTCACCACCGTAGAGGGCTCACCGGTGACGACCCTAGAAGGAGGCGGAACGTACTTCATGACCGTCACTGGCCAAGCCACTCATGCTGGTGGCTCATGTCAAGCGAGTTTATCAGTCGACGGCGGTCAGACGTTTCGCGTCCTACACACCTATATCGGAGCGTGCCCAATGGCGCTGGGTGATAACAAGTTACCTTTCCGTGTGCCTATCGACGTGCCAACCAAGGACCGCGCTCTCTTTGGGTGGACGTGGTTCAATAACCTGGGAAACAGAGAGATGTACATGAACTGCGCATCAGTCAACACAAAGACCGGCACTGGGAGTGAGGGTACAAGTGGGTTTTTGAGTCGGCCGACCATATTCAAAGCCAACGTGGGCAATGGTTGCGCGACGGTTGAGTCCAAGGACGTCATGATTCCGAACCCAGGACCGGAGGTGACGGTGAATAACCCGAACGCTGTGGCGCCGGTAGGCACATGCGAGACTGGACCTGGGCCTGCGGAGCCCGGATCGCCGGATACAAGTGCGAAGCCTGACGAGAGCGAAGGTCCAGGAGGTTGTCGCGCAACCAGTGCAAGCAACCATCATGAAACGGCTGGGCCGTATTCTAGGGGTTACACACCTGGTAATGACTGGCCTGAAGGATTTGAGGGTATGGGTTCAAACCGGTACGGCTCGACGATTGCCTTTGTGGGTGTTGCAAACTTGATAGTGTTTGTGGTTGGTGTGTGGTTGTGGGCATAGAACTAGAGTCCCTGTTGTGGGCAGGGACTGCTGCAATGTGACCAAACGGAATGCCAGAATGACGGGGCTTTGAATCCACCGGTACTGTAGTGCCATAGAAACGAAGAGAGATCTATATCCAAATTGAAATAAGCACAATCGTGACTTGACCTTGAAAGCCCCTTTGCTTGCGTTTAGTAGCGAACCGTACGCACCTTTTCGGCCACTTGACTGTGGGTTTAGGGTGATTCAAGTTCAACTTTCGCAATGAGATTAAATTTAACCTGAAGCATAGACACTAAGAAGCTAAAGACACCTAAGGTACTGATATAAGATCTCTCTGATCAACGTGGCACTGTGGCAGGGAGACAATTTACCCGCAGCCGCTGTGCTCAAGGCGCAAGCCGGGCAACTTTCAGGGGTTGCTAATATTCAATGCAGCTACAGAGTAGTCCGCATGGGCCGGTGATGAGGAGTTGGAGGTGTCTTGCCTGAGTTAGTACCTGAGGCTCCTGCCTCTCTTATTCGTGAATGCGGGATCGCACATGCCCTGCCCAATCGTGAGTACCTTCCTCCTTCCTTAGTACCTCACTCCGGCTTGTCAAAACGAGCCAATCAGTCACACTGACACTCTTTGCAGCTGGCACACAGATCCCTCGGATTTTGGCTGACTGGCATAAAAAACTCTTCCCTTGACCAACTTCGTCTTCTCTTCTTTCTGCTCTCCACACCTACCCACACCTTTTTGTGAGCCAGCGCTGCTTACACCGTTTTGTGCCCAGTTTCTGGCAGTCCAGTGGCTCTTTCAAATGTAAATACTCCTGAGAAATCGCTGATCATCTACTTACTGGCGCTGCAATAGACCCTCGACCATGTCCATCTCGACTGAACTTGGTCCTCTTGGTCAGCCTCAGGGCGTGGCCAAGGCGCCCAAAACACTAGTAAGGCCATGCGCCATCATGGTCGGCGGGCTGGATGGCCCAGCATTCGGTGGCAAAGCTCTCGGTGTCGATACCGACATCATCACCAAGATCGTCTTCATGTGTGGCGCTGACACGACTGCTTGGATGGGGTTTTCAATCGAGTTCCCACTTGGCGAATCGAATGAAAATGAGGGATTTGGTAAATGCCACAAAGGTAAGGCCCGTACCTGTTTTGTATTTCTTTGCTACTTCCTGCATCATCATCATCCGAGGGCTTTGCTGATGGGCTCTTGATAGTGGAACATGGCCACTCATTCATAGCCGAACCAACCGACGTGTTACGGATGTCAGTCAAGTTCCCGCGTGATCAGTTCACCCGTGTCGTGGAGCCGCTTCTTGAAGACCGACGCCATCGATTCCCCGGCACTAAGCGGGAATTGTCAGTTATTCAAGTCTCCCTCGAGGACAGCGCAGAAATAGACGTCACAGGATTTGGTATGCCATTCGCCAACACCGGACACCAGAGTGAGAAGTGGCTTCGATTCCCCCAGTCTGCCCCCGTCGTCGGTAGCAAGACTCTGCTTGGTATACTAGCGCGGTGGAACTTTACCTTCGTCGTTGACGGTGCTAGCCAACGCATGGTAGACTAGTGGTGCCCTGAGATTCTGCCACTGCCATTTAGCTCTCCATACGGGAAGCTACACTCATGGATCCTCTCCGAACACCCTTCATTGCTCAACGAGAACAAGAGCCATCAGTATGAACCTACCAGGGGCTACGATGATGACAACTCTCATCTTGCGGCTTTGACTCAGTGTTAGGCCCAAGATGCCAGGTGGTTGCACCAGGCCTCCCTCGACATCGCCGACAACAAGCTCTTCGGGTACTTCATCGAGGCTGACAGAAAAGCTTCGTCATACTTTGTCCTCGTGCCTTTGAACCCGGAGTTTATCGACCGTCACTATTCTGCATGGCGTCGTCTTTCCAAGGATAATCCACTGGTGCTCCGAGTCTACGCCGCCCCAGACGATGACAAGAACCCGGTTAACTGGGAGGCCGGAATTCAGGATCACCCTAGTGCGAGGGAACCTTTCAAGAGTATGCATCATGTCAACAAGACCGACTTAGTTCTCCTCGTACATCGTGACAACAAGTCAGACAAGGGCATGAAGGCATTTCCCGATCGTACCTCAGCGAGCGCTGCGTTTAATGAGAGCAAAGAGCATTAGAGTTGCGTTGCCCTGGAATTTCAAGACCATTTGTCCGAGTTCGAGCGGAAGGTCAACGCCGTTTGCCAGTACCACCCGCAGTCGCGACCCTCTAACCCTTTCGTTCCCGGCTTTGTCGGTTCTCACAATGTGGCTGAAGGAGGTATTTCAGTCTCCTCCGAGCTCGAGTTCCGGATGAGCGTCCACCGGGATCTTGTTCGTGGAAAGGGCTTTTTGGAAATGTCTGCACAAGGTAATCAAGGACAGTGGCAGGCTTCATATCCATCTGGAGCAAGACTGCCTTGATGGCGACGCGGCCACCCAAATACCCTTTCCCCTGCCCACTGTTAACCTCCTTGACGTCAAAGACCAGAAGTATATTGATTCCCTCATGATGGAGGCTTTGCCTGATGATCGAGGTCGGTTCCGTCGGTATCTGGCTATGAGGCCTCTCGGGCTTGGCCTTATCACCGCTGTAAGTTCTTCTGTCATGAACATCTTCTCTACGTCTCTAACGAGTGGACAGGGTCCAGGCTTTGGGAAGACCACAGCTCTAGCTCTCGCCACTCTGGGGATGGCTGCCAGCGTCGGAAATGTCTATGGCACCGCACCAACCCACGTCGCGACAGACATCTTCGCCGCCCGCCTTGACGCTGTCACCGCTCGTGTTACTGAGCGCTACAACAATAACAAGGAGACCGAAGACCTGACCTATGCTCGCCGTAAGTTAGTTGTCCGAGTCTACCAGGAAAAGGATGAGTACGAGGCATTCTATCACCTGCTTCGATATCAATCTGCCGGCAATGAAGCTGCGCCCAAATATGGGGTTTAACCATCCAAGTGGAAGCTATACCTGTCTCAAGCGTTCTGGATTTTGGTCTGCCTCCGCTCCCCTGCTGTCGAAGAGTTCAGGCCCCGAGAACTCTATCCCGACGAAAGCATCGCTCTCCACGCGCTTCGCGACCGTATCGACAAGACAGACGAGTTGAGCCACCTTCGACTTCTGGCTTCCGGTGAAATCACATGGGAGGAGTATGTGGATGGCAAGGCCGTGACCGAGGACGAACTCACGGATCTCCTGAATTCTGTCATCGCCGCAGCAGACATCGTCTGTACCACTCCGGCTCTCGCCCATACCCACCCAATCGCTAGTGTTTGGAGAATCACCAAGGCGAAGGGTATCGCAGTCGACGAGGCTGCTAATATGGTTCGTCCTGACCTTTATACAGTCTGGGGCAATACCCTCCTCCCCTGTCTCTTAGCTGGCGATGATAAGCAGGTAGCTCCCATGGTATCGACACTCGAGGAAGTCGATGCAGAAGGAAACTATCTCAATGGCTTGGGCAAGGATGGCAAGATCTCGCCATTGGCATGGTTCAAGGGCCTTGGTTGGCCAGTTTACCGTCTGCGAACACAGCTCCGTATGGTCGCGGGCCAATTCGATCTTTGTCACACTCAGGCCTATTCTGATGGCCCACTTGCCTATGGGTCTAGCAGTAATATCGGACTCCCTGATCATGGTATTGGTCGAGCTCTGGAGTCGTATGTCACCAGCAAGTATCCGAGCGTGACTCCAGCCCCTGCTGGTACCCTTCAACCGGTATTCATTCACTCTGAGGGGGCATCATGTTTCAAAGACTTTCTGACTGGATCAAGGAGGAGCCCTGACCAGGTCAAAGTGGCCTTGGAATTTCTTGTCGATTTCGTCAAAGTTGCCCAGGTCGACGCGGCCCAGGTGGTCATTCTCACGCCCTACAGCACCAATCTCGAGACGATTGCCTATATGCGCAAGAAGCCTGAGTACGTATCGCTCTCCTCCATCTCAACAGCAACGACGGTCAATGCCTTCGAAGGTCAGGAGGGTGACATAATTGTCATCATTATGAGCACGAACGCGCGAACCAGTCCGGATTTCGCAGAAAAGACGCTCCTCAATGTCATGCTGAGTCGTCAGAAGAACGGGCTGGTTATTATTGGTAACATCGGTGCCACGAGAATGTTTAGGCCAATCAAATATGGCAAAAAAGGCCCCAAGGGCGGCATCCAGAAGAAGGTCTTGTTGACGCGTGCTGGCAAGTCTCATTTCATTAAGCCTTCGATGCTCCTCAAGGTGCACCGCTGGGTGATGGAGAGCGGCCGGCTCTTAACGATTAAGACTGAGAGGCCTAGCAAGAGTAAGGCTGACAAGGACGACAAGGACGACGGTGGTGACGACAAGTGTGGCGATGGGAGTCGGGGACCTTTACGAATGAAAAATGATGGATGAACTATGTTAGTACGCGTGTAACTAGTTTATGATGATAGGTATCTCGCTGTGCTCGCTTACAATGCTATCTGGTGGTTCACATAACTTGGGGTTAGGGGTTCATACCGTGATGCTTAGGAGACCCTGGCGTTGTGAGAATTGTGACACCTTTCCAACACGGACATCGCAACGAACGCATCATTTATCATGGGTAGCGTTTCATGACGTCGGAATTCGGGATGACTATCTTCCCTCTGTCTTAAACTGACTTGCCTTTTCAAGCGCAGATTGATGAGTTCTGCCGATTGTTTCGGGCTCCGCATCGAATTGCCCAGCAATAAGAAGAATGCGTAGAATGAAGGGCAGGCCACGAACTAAACGTTTATTCCCTGTGCGCGGGAGGTCTCATGAGGAGTCTCTGAGTTGAAATAAGCTCAAACCTTACTTGGCCTTAATAATTTATATTGCCTAGGTGCCTCCAACCACAAGACACAACGCAGCCATGATCGCTTGATGTTCCGTCGCCCTGCTCAGAGCAAACAAACCTGCGTTTAACTGTCGCAATTAAGTGCATGAACTGGAACCCGCCAATGCGGATGGCCCGCTATTGGAATGCAGCCTCGGGAACTAAATTCACCTTACCAGAGCCGGGGAAGCACCCGGCTGCAACAGTTGCAGGGGCCCCAACACATCCTCCGCTGCCGCTAAACCAGAAATCTCACCCACTATCTATCCCTCCGTCTCTTCTTCACAACGCCCAATTCTGCCGCTCCCACTGGACAGCCGCGAGACATGCAGGCCCCCATGACAGGCGGGCCACGGTAGCTAGGGGACCCGCTGGAGTTGCAGCCAGTAGCTGGTGCCTCATTGTGATCGGGATATCCGACAGCGCCCCCCCATCTCAGTATAAATCTAAAGCCCCCATCCACCCATGTCTCGCGCTCTCTCCTTCTGCATTTCCCCCTCATTTTCCCACTCGAGCCGACTCGCCATGGCCGTTCTCAGCAGCCTGAGCTCCGGCGCCAGCCTCGCATCGCTCCCGGAGTTGCTGGTTAGGTGGTGGCGCGTGGCCACTGTCGGCGGCGGCGCCCTCTACCTCGTTACCAAAGTGCTCTACCGTCGATTCTTCCACCCGCTGGCAAATGTCCCGGGCCCGTTTCTGCCAGCCGTGACGAGATTGTATGCGTGGTACTATAATGTGCCTATGGAGGGCAAGTTCTACAAGGAGATTGAGCGGCTGCATAGTATCTATGGTACGTGAGATCTAAGCTACACCATGCCCTTCTCTCAACATGGCTGTCACATCGAGGGTAGCCAAGGCCAATCAAGAAATGGCAAACTAACTGTGTAATGGCAGGCCCAATTGTACGAATCACTCCCGATGAAGTCCATCTCACCAACCCCAAGTACTACGATGTAGTCTATGGCGTAAAGAGTGACTTTTACAAAGACCCACGGTTCTACGGTGCTCTCGGCATCGACACGGCAACATTTGCTACGGTTTCCAATGACCTTCATCGCCGTCGCCGTGCAGCTCTTAACCCCTTCTTCTCCCGTCGCAAAGTCCTCGAGCTGGAAGACATTGTCCATTCCAAGGTGGACAAGCTGTGCCGTCGTGTTAGTGCGGACCGCGCCACCGGCCAACCAACGAACCTGCACGCCGCTTTCCGTGCCATCAGCGTTGACACCATCACTGACTACGCCTTTGACGAATGCTGGAATCAGCTTGATGCCGATGACCTCGGCGAGTGGTTCAGCAACATGGTTCGCGGCTCCACGCCCATGTTCTGGACCTTCCAGGCCTTTCCCTCTTTCCGCGATCCGATCCAGAACCTCCCAGAGTGGATTGCGAGGCGTATGAGTCCAGCCGTTGCCGACTTCTTAGGTTGCCAGAGCGTGAGTTGGGATCTGCTCCATTATATATTCAGCATCAACTTATTGAACTCTTCGCAGAGAACGAGCCAACAGGTTCAAGACGTCCAGACCCGCATCGACCAGGGAATCAAGCCCAAGCGCCTCACTGTCTTCCACCAGCTCCTCGATCCCAACGCTTCCGAAGACCACGTTGTTCCCACGGTTAACGACCTAGTCGACGAGTCCTTTTCCATTTGCACTGCTGCTGCCGATACTACCGGAAATGCTCTGACCATGGCTGCCTTCCACATCGTCACTAATCCTGTCATTTATGAGAATCTCATTCGTGAGCTGCGAGAAGCTTTCCCGGACCCTACCGCTGAATTAAGCTTTACCGAACTAGAAAAATTGCCTTACTTGACGGGTATAATCAAGGAGGGTCAAAGGTGAGTTTATTGAAGAAGTTACCGACTTTGTACGCAATCTTACTTGGCTCTTAGACTGTCTTATGGTGTGCTAAGTCGTCTCCCACGTGTTGCCCCTGAAGGCGGCGCTGAGATTGAGGGCTACTATCTTCCCGAAGGAGTAAGTATACCCTTTCCCTGATATTGGAGTAGTTTTATCTACCTCCGAAGATGCTGTTGCTTAACATGCTCTAGACCGTGGTGAGCATGTCGTCTTGGATGATGCACCATGACCCCGTTGCCTTCCCCGACCCCGAAGTCTTCGACCCAACTCGCTGGACTGATCCTACCACCTTCCATGAACGCGAAAAGTGCCTCGTGGCCTTTTCCCGTGGCCGCCGCATGTGCATCGGCCACAACCTCGCCTGGTGCGAGCTGTACGTCACCTTGGGCACGCTGTTCCGCCGCTTTGAAGACTTGCTGCCCTTTGAGGTCACCGCTGAGGATATGGTCTACGAGGACTACTTTTCGGCTTTCAATCCTCCAGACAAGAGGAAATTTAGAGTCATTGGTCGGAGTGTGGATGGGTCGTTTGTTCAGGTGTAATGAATGACCTGGAGGTTTTGGCGGTGAGAATTGATATTGCTGTCCCCTTTTTGCTCATTGAGCGCCAGGATACTCTAAGTTGTCTATATATGTATTCTTTATTTTTCTATATATACAAAATAGAAATCTTTGTAAACTCTTCACTAGGTGCGTGAATTTGTTCGGAAGCAAGAACAGGATTCGTACACATTATGAGCTTCATGCCATGTTAATACTGATAACTGGGCCTATTCAAAGTTCAAGTTAAATCATCTTTGCAATCAATTTTCCCCTAAAACATTGCTGTTCCCCGTACGAATAAGAAAACAACGATATATAAATGGTAATTCTCCACAGTAATAAAATATTCTGATACATAGGAAAGGTATCTTAAACTCCGCGAATGACATATTGACCCAACTTTCATACGCCCTAAAAATGAGACGAATTCAACAACCCATCCCAGAACAGCATGCAGTTCAACGCCTTTGTACCAACACTTCCACTCACTCATGTTCTGTCTTTGATTCTGCTAGGGGATTGTTCGGACGCTCGCTGTTGCCATCCTTGTCGTTGGCATCGCTCACGGCGCCGATCAAAATTGACCAGACACTGTCTCTATGACTCTTGTGATCAACAATGTCCCTGATATGCGAAGTTAGCTGACATGTTTCCGACCAGAATCCATGTAATTATCTATCCTTCGCGATTTTAGAAACAAAAAACACATACAGTCTTTCCCCGTTCTCGCCAAGGATCTCTGCCTCGTCGTCGAGATACATGAGGCGCGAAATGCCTAGTCTGTCTCCGCCGAAGCGCACAAACTGAATGACAAAGCTGGTACGTGTCATGCTTTGCTGTTGGGTACGCTTAACAATGCTCGCGATGCTTATTTCGACATTACCGCCCGGCGACTTGGTCGCGGGCTGCCACACCCCGTCGGTGAAGATGAGGACGCACATCCGACGGCCTTTGCGGATTGTCTGATCGTTGTTGAAGATGGTATCCAGGCAGTCCTCCATGTTGCAGGTTGCTTCCGAGGAGATGTCATCAAATCGCTTGCTGATCGAGTCGACGAGTAGCTTAGTTTTGACGCCCTTTGCCTTGGTCATTTTGGTGAAGGCCTGAGGGAAGATTCTCGAGGGCTTGTGCGGTTTCTCAGGATCCGAGGTGAAGCGGAGCTCAATGTCTTGTTCCTTGACTAACCACAACAGAGCCTCGGCCGTCTTCTCGACGTCGGATGCGTACCGACGCATAGATCTCGAGTCGTCAATGACGAAGAGGAACTGGCGCTTGCCAACCCACTTGGAGAAGTTAATGAGCCAACGAGCTCTTCCTGCTTGCGGTGTTTTCGATGGTGCTCGTTGACTGCATCCACCGTCAGGTTAGGATAAATCTCTTTGCTTGGGGTGCCTTCATCATTCACGTTCGCCCTGTCGACAGTAAAGGAGGCTTGAAACTGGCCATTACTGCCCCGGCTGCCATGCCTACCCGTGCTAGAGGCGCTTTTCTCGTGAAAGCCAGTATAAGTTGAGAGTAGTTCTTCTTCAAAGCTGGGTGTCCGTTGGGATGACCTCCGGGGTATGTCACAATCAAAGGTCCGGGAGGAGCTTGAACAACGTCGAATGGAAAGGTCAGAAGGCGGAGTGACTATGATGTCTGTAGGACTGCTGGGGCTTGTTGGATTCGTCACGCTCGTTGAAATCATTCGACTCGTTTGGCTTTTCGAAAACGTTAGTTCCGAGTAACGCTTCTTAATTCCCTGGAATCGGTTCCAGACAATTCTGGCGCTGAGTCGGGCCCCGTCGACCCCGCCGGAAACAAGCATGCCGTCCTCAATGAGACGGCATATGCTGGCTGAAAAGTTGTCGAACGCTCTTAGGCTGCGGACGGCTTTGTCATGGGCCTGGACGGCACATTCGAGTAATCTTTGTCCGTCGTGGTAGCATGTCTCGTAGCCGCTACCAGTAAAGTGAGGCTTGGTCGCGAGTACAGTCTTCCGATCGTTCTCGTAGTCCCTTATACCGCGCATACCATTGCCGATCCAGACGAGGGCGTTACTATATACGCAGCCTAGGGACCAGACATCGCAGTTGTGGCCGACGCTCCTCCAGTCAGCATATTCCGTTGGGTGAATTCGAGAAGCCTCAGGAGCACCTATGGAGAGTATGGTGAGCAAGACTGATCATAAAATTGGTTGTAGAACAAGACAAGTTGAATTCGGGATGGAAGCGTTGAGATATACTTACGGTATGGCTTGTTTCCATCATCATCTTGCGCTCCATCCTTGGTCGGCGAGACAGGCTCAGGGTCGGTCGAGGTATCAAAGTCGGTGAGTTTAAGCCTAAAGTTACTTGAAAAGGACTCAGGATCATCATGGAAGACCAGAATATTGGCTGGCTTGATATCGCGGTGGGCACTAAAGTGAACTATTAGAATCGACGGCACCTGTGCGTCCCATGAAACCCACAATCCTACTGGATGTCCCTCTGCCTTTGGCTTCAGATGATGGAGCCGACTGGCACCAAGGAGCAACTGCATCAGGGCACTCCAGAAAAATATCACTTCTTCCACGTTCCCAGGTTGATATTGACGACTGAAGAGATCTAGGAGGCTGCCTCCATTCGCATATTCGAGGATCACAACGCATCGGTGGCTGTCTTTGAATTCGAAGGAGC
This sequence comes from Neonectria neomacrospora, assembly GCA_013756995.1. NCBI lineage: Eukaryota > Fungi > Ascomycota > Sordariomycetes > Hypocreales > Nectriaceae > Neonectria > Neonectria neomacrospora. Next base: position 14,385 of record JABSTB010000817.1, on the reverse strand, counting down.
CTAGGTATTCGACGATGTTGTTATCGCTGCCGATCGCGTTGAATGTATTGACTTCTCATACCCAAGCCTTGCGGTGCGTCTCATCGCCTTCAACGTTGAACTCTTTGAAGACGACAGTATCCTGAACAATGCCATGTCAGTTATGATGTGCCGTAGGGAAGCATGGCAATGGAAATGACCAAAGAAATGGGGACACTTGCGCTGGGACTGAGGTCGGTACAGCCTTCATAGAACTTCACTTGATGGATGACCGTTACGCAATCAGAGGTAGCAGACTTCTTCAAGATGTCTTTCGACTTAATCGGGAGAATTCGCTGAGGATCGAGAGTCCTGCGCATCAACCGGTCGTCCTTGGAAAAGAACAAGGGGCAGAATTTCCATTGATGCATTCGAAAATTGTCGCACATGTTCTGGACGGGTGTTGTATCTGACTCAAAAGGGGTCTGGCCTTCCAAGGGAAGTCGATCATCTTTCCAGCCTTTTTGGATGAATTCGTCGATATACTCGGGCTTTCCGATAGAAACAAGAATAGAGAATATGGTTTCGTATCCCTTCAAGACACTCTTGTCGTGGTATTTGATGCGTTTGCCGAGTTCATAGCTGATCCCTTGCTCGAACCAGTATTCTTCCAATTGCTGGCGCGTGATGAACCGGGCCCGTTTGCCGTGGCCATTGATTCCCTCTCGAGTGCTCTCGCGCTCGACAAAGTCCTTAAAGGTGCTGTCATGATAGTGGTCGTCGTTGAGACTGGGCTCGCGACGAGACGACGTGCTGAGTGGGGGACGGGAGTGAGAGTCCATGGTGGATTGAGGGGCTTGTCGACTCAGCGGAAGAGAAGAAAGGTTTCACATTAAATACAAGGTGCAGGTTGCGCCGGATGAGTGGCAAACATGGCGTCAGGCTGGGTCAAGTCAAGACAAGGCAGCCAAGCAATCAAGGCAAGGGATCCAGCCTGGGCTGCCTCTGTGCAAACTACCTGCGCCCCGGCCTCAGAAGGGTTGTCTGATCTGACCATAGGCTGAATCACTACGTGAACCACCTGCCCTACAAGACTCAGGCGGAGCCTTGGCGTTGCTGTCGGCTGTCGGCTTGCTGCATGCTCAGAGACATTCCCGTTCCTGTCGAACCACGAAGGGCCGTTTGGTTCCACCCGCTGTGTCTCGTGCATACACATGTACAGATTCGGATAGGATTGGTAACCTACAGCTACAGGTAGAGGGGTAGCAGGTGCTCTGCCTCGTTCAAGTGTCATTGTACGGTAAGGCTGAGGGTGAGGTTGATCCAGCGGCCGTTCTCGCGGCAGTGCAGTACGCCCATGCGCGGTTGAGCTTTCAAGAACAGTAAAAATAGACGAACATGTGTGAGAATGTGTTACGAGTTGTTCTCGGCTTAATGGCGGTGGAGTTGTTGTTGTGTAAGTGAGCCGGACAAACAAGCGAAACGAGCCAAACAAGCGGTAGTCTAAAAGCTCCCGATCTAACAATACAGTAGGAATACAATAATTGAGCTCCGCCTGTAGTAACAACATCTATGACACCTATCGGGTTGAAAGAAATCTCTTAAAGATATGTTACATCTTTATGGTCGCAGTCGTGCGCCTTCGGTCCAAGCGACGGTAGACGTACAGCCAGGCGGTAACAGTCACGAGCATGAGGGGAAAGCAGATGGCAGCGAAAAGCCCGAAAGCGTGCTTATTCAGTAGCCACCTTTCGCTGCCAAGCTTCACGTCTGCCCATTTGATGATGCCGCTCTGAAAGAAACCCTAGTGCGAGGAACTTCCTGTCAGCTTGGTTCAGGAGGAGCGACGCGCGAGGAAGAGCAATAAGAAAGAGAGCGCCGTAAGTACCGCAATAAAAGTCCCGGGAAGGAAAATGAGAGTGACGAAGGTGATGATGTGCATGGATGACGTTTCTCGTTTTGTCTGGTGTGCGATCTCTTCCATGTTCTGCGTGGACCGTTCCATGTTCTGTGTGGACCGCTGGGCGACCTCCGCGTACAGCTTGCTCACTTGGATACCTCGTTGCTGGAGAATGGTATCATACTGAACAATTGAAATTAGCCATTTCTATCTCACCGAGAGTTTCCAGACTTACCAGGCTCTTGCCCTCGCGCACAAGGGAAAGTAATGACTGCAGCTGAGCCCTTCGGATCTCGATGTTATCCTCGACGGCGCGTGCGCGGAGAGTGAACCGCATGATCTCGTTGCGACACTTATTCTGGATATTCTCCATCTCAGCTGTGCGATACTGATTTGTCATATTCTGGTAATGTTCTCGGAGCTGGAGGATCACTCGACCATTAAGGCACAGCACCAGGAGCATCTCCTCAATGCGCTCCATAACCTCCTGGAGACTCTGTATCTCCTTTATCTCAAACACATTGAGGCGTTCTATCCTTTTTATATCCTCATCAATGTTGAGAGTTGAGGGGGCTCTGGAACTGCTGAGTTCTAGCGGCACAAGTGGGATTGGATGTCCTTCCTCAAGGTGGCGTTCGTGGTTCCCCGAAATGCGCCGGGGAAGCGTGAACCTGGTCTGCAAAGATCTAGCAAAACTCGATGTTCTCCTAGATGGGTGGTCCATGGTTCTGTTTGTTCCTTGTCTCTTGAAACCTTGGGTTCGTGGTTTGTCATCAACAGGGAAGGTTCTGACCTTGTTGGTAACCTTTCGGCTGGCCGCCTCTATATCGTTGATATACCATCTCCAGTTGTCATCACACCAGTCTAGTAGCATGGTGTGGATTTCCAATGTGGCGGCGAAGCTCTCGTGAACACTTTCAAGCCTCTCTGGCTTTAGATAACGGCCTTCGGAGACAGCATCGCTGATCTGAGTTTCTTGAAGAGAGTTTCCCTTCACCGTTATCCAAGTAGTCCGACCAGTGACAACATCAAAGCCGTGGTAGACTGCAAGCTGTCGAACGCCCCATTTCCATTTGCTCCCGGAGCTCGATTTTTAACTGAGCGTAGCAGAAAAGAGTGTCGGATCTCACGGCCCGATCGGCCCAAATCTTGAAGGGGCAATATACACTCAGGTCTATCAAGCAGAGTGTTCTCATCAGAGAACATTGAGAGCCCGCAATCGTACTCGTCGTGGATGCCTCGAAACGAGAAGACACTGTCCATAAACGAAGGCGGGATCTGGTGGTATGAGCAAAGATGCTTGAACATGCCGAGAGTACAGTTGACTGGATCCTTGGATGAGTCGGATGTCATAGAACTGATAGTACGTTAGCTCAATCGTTCGTCATCCTTCCCGTAAATTCATTGGATGTGAGAGAAGGCTTACACATATATGAAGAGTGGGTCTTTGACGTTTTTCTGAATGTGGCTCTCGAGTTGGTCTTGTGTCGTTGCAGTGGTGGAAATGACCTGTGCTGTTGATGGCGTTGGATCTGGTGTTGCAGATGTGGCATATCCACATTTAGCTTGAGGGTAGATGTCGATGAACCTGAGGCGGAAATATTCGTCCTCGTCCTCGTCAGTGAACACTTCTTTTGATTGCTCCTTCAATGTCTGGCTTTTTAATTCTAGCGCTCGTCTTGAATGACGGCTCTGGATGAGATTGCTGGGAAAATTGGCATAGTTTTGGCAGCTGTCAACGAACTCGATCATTGACGAAGCCAACGGCCGGCTTGCAACTTCTCTAGCAATCATGATTATGGTAACGGGCAAAGGTAAATGGGCTGGGTGAAGTGATCTTCTGAGGATGGTGGTAAAGGCCAACACAACTTCGTGTGCGTACGCATTATCTTAAGTCCCCATCGAGGCATACCAGAGGTAACACCAGCTCGTAGCAGGCATCCAATTGAATATCACTGCTGCGTCTTAGAGAGATGTTGCCAAATGAGAACAGCATCTGCATGGGTCTTTGGGTGGGCACCCTCCGAACCGAGTTAACACGGCGGGGGTGGCTGCAAGAATGAGGCTCTGGCAGGAACGGTGCAAGGAATTTCGGGGACTCCAGGATCCCCCGCACTCTGATGAGTCTTGAGGAAATTCTGCTTAGCACCCTTCCGAGAGACGAAGATGCCATCACGTTATACCGTCCATGGGGACAGCTGGACGGCGGCGATTCTGACGAAATCGGATATTATTCTCTGTCCTAGCTGCTAGCTTGACTAAAACTGACCTCCCAACTCCCTCACGATGCTGCGACGCGGAGCTTTCGAATCTTCTTGAGCTCTGTCTACTGACGTGTTAGTCAAAATACGCCTTGCGAGGTGGTCTCACACGGCCGCGAACGAACTGGAGACATTTCCGACGGCATGGCTCCATCAGGCACGGGCCGAGCAAGGCGGAACAACGAAAGAGTATTGGCATACGGTATTCAGTTTCCTGTAAAGCCAGAAGGTTAAGCAATCATCCACGAGCTGCGAGCAATTAGCCTTGCGCCCCACGTCACAAGACGGTGGCTTTGGGTATCGCCACGGCGGCAGAGGCGACTCATACCGTAACTGTGATTGTCTCGTCGTTGAAGTGCTGCTGGAGGAATTTTTCGAGCTTCTCTGGACTTAATCTGTACGCCTTGATGGTCTCGTACACGGCACTGTTCTCACTCATACCGCTGGGTGCAACACGGCACACGACAGCGCCGGAGTTCAGCTGAAGGAGGTGGCGGTGCGTTGATTCAGAGCCTATTGATCTGAAAGCCTATTGAGGCTGAGTATGATTTGGAACGAGTCGATGAAGTGGACGCGAATGTTTGGTTATGGTTTGTGTGATGAAGGAACCACAAGAGGCGACCAGAGCAGCGACGAGGCCGATATCCACCATGCACCTTGCTTATTTTCTTGCCTACCTCCTCTATGACTGGCAGCCGCCCTATCTGCAGGCTGCGAACTGAGACAATTCCTAGAGAAATGAGGCGGTGTAACACGGCATAGCGCTACAGGGACAGCGCCGACTGGGAGCGAAATCAGGCTGTGAGTTGGTACCACCCGGCTCGGGTACGGCCAAGTTGCCAAGCACCCAGCTTCGCAATAGGATGGTGTGAAGAATGGGCGTCAACTTCGACTATTGGTTCCCGCTGCAGCTCATTTATGCACAGCCGGACCTAGGTCCCGTATTTGTGTCCTATGCGAGCATTCATTGAAACAAACCAGCCGACTTGCATGAATAGTGCAACGCAACATCGCCCCTGAAGAGCCGAGGCGAAGTTCGTATGCGCCGTGGAAACAAGGTGAAGGTGTTCTGATAAGGCTTCGAAACAGCCGATAATGTGTTGCTGGCTCCACTGACATCTGCTACTTTTCACTGCCTTTATAAGTTTCAATTGTTTCGCTTCACTCTGAAAGCCCTGATGGTAGTCACGCTTTCTGAGGAACACTGCCGAGGCAAGCCATGGGGCAGTCTCATATTTGAGATGATTCTGGGGCGAGCGAGACGGGGCACTGTAAAAGATGCGTCTGGGGCTGGCGAATATTATCGTTGTGAAACTCCTCGATTGGGAGAACTGCGCAACGCCTAGGGTCTCAACAGCAAGGCGAGGATGCTCCGGATGACGACAGAGATGAATGCTGTGCTCGGCGAGATTGATGGGCACCAGCTGTGAGGGATCGAAGTATATCTCGAGTGCGAACGTGGGTATGGCTGAGTTCTTTCAGTGGCGACACCGTACTACGTATACACGCTGCCGGGCCATAAAAACGTTGAACGGTCAAGGTTGAGGCTGTCAACATCAACAAATCACTTGATGTGAGAGATTGAAGAACAGAATAAATTTAGGGCGGTCATATTCGGAATCTCGCATGACAAGTGAACGACAACTGTCCATGTATGTGCACCTTCCGGTGACGTGTACGAGTTCAGACTCAGCCACGAAACACATTTCTTAAAAATACAAGATCCAGTGCAGCGGCGATGAAGATTAATAAATATCAAAAATACAATATAAGGGGCTAAGACATATATCTTGGAATATTAGCACTTAGAGCCTCTATTATCATAGTTAAGGAATTAATTATATACTCTTTTTCCGTAACTTCACCTTTGAGTCGACCTTGAAGTTTAATGAGAAGGAAATGACATCATCACCGTTACACACCTCCTCAACCATCCCATTTGTTTTCACCCTGTCAACGTCGGGCAGCTAGCACCGAAATTGAGAAGACCAGCCTTCTTAGTTCCAAGGTCGATGTGGGTTTTGACAATTTGATCCAACTTGAAGTTCGGGTTAGCATATCCAAGTCATATGTATTTGTTGGCACTAAGCATACCTCTCACTGAAGGCTGGTTTCTAGACTTCATTCACTGTGTGAGACAATGGTAGACGATCATTTGTTGTCTGGTTGAGATCCTTGGTAGGATGCTGCTTGTCAATCAACTCATTCTAAAGCTCTAACCTCCAAACGGAGACGGCATCCCTCGATCACTAAGTTGAGCCTCAGTAACTGCAAATGGTACGGCCTTAGAGGTATCGCCATTGCGCTTTTAGTCAATTCATGCCGCATCGATAACGATTAGCTGTCCTTCGGTCGAGATAGGTCGTCCCTCTACAAGAGCCGAGCTATCGAAACCCATCGGGGGATCCAGCACATTATAAAGACCGCTGAGGATGGAGACGGCATGATCGAGACAAATGCCAGAGTGCCAATCTCTTTTTTCCTTTTTGACGCTCGTGAATGGCTGTAGTTATTGAACCCAGTGACGAAGAAAAGCTTCGAGGGCTAGTGATGAAACCGGGCGTTTACGGCCATGGCCTTCCGTAGCAACCGTCAATTCTTGATTACGGGAGACAATCAAACTAGTAGGAAGAATGGAGTGACCTTGGTGTACGCACTGGGTAGAATATTGACTGCATAAGTGCGTCTATTCTGGATGTGTGGCTAGCATATACGGGTATGGGATACTTCAAGAAAAACCAGAAAGTTCGTTCTAGACCGCGAGGTTCTATCGGCCTTATAATCGAGAAAACAGATGATTGTTTCAGAAATAAAGAGGGTTTGCTTATATGGATGGCTTCAGCACGAATACATGTGAAACGTTAATGGTAAGGCGCTATGTTTGGACGTTATGGTTGGGCGTTAAGAGTAAGGCTAGGGGGGTTCAGTGGGTAAGTTGACTTGAAGTAGGCAGCGTCACCTGGCTCGTCTCACTTAAGCTTAAAGTTATTTCTTGTCGTTTTGGGCTAGGTGAACCCAGCATAACTCAACCTCACCTCACAGAGCCTAGATAATGGTACTCCAAAACCACCATCCTACGCAGCTCTCTAACACATCATCAACACGTACTTTATACGTAATACGAACCGACCGCCATCGTTCTTCCACCTCACCCACTGAATAGCCGGCGAGGGGAAACGTGGTTTCGGACATTCGCAAGCCACACGGGGCTTAGCGCGTCACACGCTTCTTTCAGCTTCGACTTTCAGCTCTCAGGCAGACACATTCCCTGTACCTTTGAGGACACGAACGCCGACGACCCGAAATCTCTCAAAGGCATTGTATTGCTGTCTTGTGATTACTCTTGTTTAGAAGATCTACCGAAAATACACTGAGTAAGAGGTGATTTTGCAGACCTCGCTACTAACAGAGCTTCACCTACACCATTTACGACACCAATATCACAATCGCCACAGCAATGGCTTCCTCGCAAGCCTGGGTCTTTTCCCAGCGCGGCCTCCCCTGGGACGTCCTCTCCCTCATAACCCGCCCAACACCCACTCTGCCCCCTCCGCTTCCCCTCCCGCGCGACGTCCCAGAGCCCGAAGAATGGCTGCTTGTCAAGACGTCCTTCGTCGGCCTCAACCCCGGCGCCATCTTCCAGATGACGCTCGTGCCGCCCTTCATCCGCCAGCCGACTAGCATCCCGGAGATGGACTTCTCCGGCACCGTCGTCGACGTCTGGCACCCGGACGCCGCCGCGCCGCGCTTCGCCAAGGGCGACAAGGTCGCTGCCATGCTGCCGGCCAGCCACACAATCCCCACCGGCACCGGCGCGCTGGCCGAGTACGTCCGTGTGCCGGCGCGGTACGTGGTGCACAAGCCGGACGGCGTCAGCTTCGGCGATGCGGCAGGGTGTCTGCTGCCGGCGCTGACGGCGCGGCAGATGGTGCAGGAATCCGGGGCCAAGGAGGGCGACCGGGTGCTAGTCAACGCGGCCAGCGGGGGGATCGGGACTATGGTTGTGCAGATGCTGCGGAAGGTGGTTGGGGAGACGGGATACGTTGTGGGGATTTGCAGCGGGAAGAATGTGGACATGGTGAAGAGTTTGGGTGCAGACGAGGTAAGTGTTTTTGACATGACATGGCAAATCTTCATGAGATGCTCTCATGGCATAAGACCTCGATACAACAACAAACAACTAACACACACAGGTCATCGACTACACCCAGCACACACCCGTATCCGCCCACCTCACCACCTGCTTCTCCACAAGCCCCTTCAACACCATCATCGACACCCTCGGCCACCAACCGCTCTACCTCGCCTCGCCATCCTACCTCGTCCCGGAGGGCAACTACTCGTCCGTCGGCATCAAGCCGCCCACCTTCTTCGTGCCGGACTTCCTGCGCGCCGTGGTGCAGATGAAGCTCAACGAGTGGTGGCCCGTCTCCCGCTGGCTCGGCGGCGTCGGCCGGCGCTGGTGCGGCGTGGCCATGATGAACCCGACGCTGGAAGATCGCCAGGCCATTATTGACATGCTCGCCGCGGGGGATGTTCGCCTCGTCAGGGATAGCGTTTGGCCGTTTGACCAGACCAAGGAGGCGTATGCGAAGTTGGGCGGGCTGCACGCCCGGGGCAAGGTTCTCGTCAAGGTGGACAGTGCTATTGGAGATGATGAGTGTTAATGAACGGTTATCTAGGGGAAGGGAAAGAAAATGAGATTCGAATATGGTGTTCTTGTTTCGATACTCCACTCCGCTTGTGGTAGGTACTGCACTCACAATTGTAGTATCAGCCATATCTATCCAATTAATGGTTATAAGGGTGGTTTGTGTTGCCTATTTCTCGAATAGCACTCGAGATGAAACCACGCGGTTCATATATATATCAACAGCTTTCGTTCAGAGTCATGACTTCTTAACGGCTATAACTGACTCGAATTTGACCAAACCGTTCTCAAAAAGAGAATCTCGTATTGTTACTCTAGATGATACTCGTGCCGTCCCTTCATGAGACAATAATCATCACATCCCAAAATCCAGACCATATACTGCCAGACGCCATTGTAATCCAAGACCCATACACCGCGCATATACGAAACCCGGCACCCAGCACCCAATTATCTGCTTGAGCGCCGACAGAAGAGAAAACAACCAGATAAAATCACGCTTCCACTTAATCGTAAATCCCTCCACCAACACCCCTTTCAAAGCGCACGGCCATAGTGCTCGATGGGGTGTCCGTGCTCCTCAACCGTCGAGATGAACTGCGGTCGATAATCGTCGTAGCTCGCTCGGGGCTGTTTCCAAGACGAGTCCTGAAAGCTTGGCCTCGGCGAGTGAGGGCTTCTCGTCTTAGTACGAGTCTGAGTTGGAACATCAAGCTCTTGTCGCCCCCTTTCTTCGTTGATGTCGCCATCCACAGCCTCTGCTTGGACATCCTCAGGATCCTTCTCGTTGTCCTGGAAGAGAGTATGTACTTCATTGTCCTTCTCGAGACGTTGCATCAGATCCTGATCCGTAGGCCAGTAGACACGTCGAATCGACTGCACCACTAGTTCCGCCACAACCAGGGTGGTCAGCTGCAGCAGGACCGTGGTCCACCACTGCAATTGCCGACCAAAGTTGTAGATGAAAGCATCTCGGACTATGTAGATGCCAACCTTTCGTGCATATAGGCCAGCAAGCGCCAACGTCCAGATGAACCAACCGGCTATCGAGATGAACAAACCAGCAAAGGTTACGACGGTCTTGCTGTGAAGCTCGAGAACTCTGGCAATACAGTTAGTTTCTAGACCCAAATCATCAACTAGGCAAAAAAAAAACTTACAAGAGCTTTAAGTTGATGAAAACGACAGCAACGGTAAAGCCGACCATACCCATGGCGAAGATGCTTGTGTCGTCGTCAGAGAACGACTGATAATACACCTCACTGGTGAAGTACCAGATGATGAAACTGCCACCGATACCCATGATCAGCCACCCGAAGTATTGAAGGTAACTAAATCCCTTTCCTTTCTGCCCAAACGTGTACAGCTCAGGCACTGCCATCAAGGTTTCCGCAGAGAGATCTCTCTCAAAGATACCCAGCAGGATCACTGGCAAGGAGGTAAAGGCGCTGTTGAACACGGTCAAGCTCCACGACTCGTACAACGACGTGCCCGAGTAGCCGTTCAGCCTCTGGAAGTTCGCCTGAACGAGGAAAAAGAGCATCTCCTTCCAGAAAGTCCCCAGCACGTATTTGCCCGTACGCAGGTAGTTCCACCGGCCGTGAACGAAGAGAAGCTTTTGCAAGAAGCGGAACTGTGCGATCGAGTAATCCGAGATTCGGGATGCCTGGAGTCCCTCGCGTCCAGATATTCCAATGCCCACGTGGGAAGCTTGAATCATGCCGATATCGTTCGCGCCATCTCCAATCGCCAACGTCATACTCTTGGGGACATACTTGCGGATAGACTGCACGAGGTTGGCCTTCTGTGAGGGGGAGGCACGGCAACAAATGACGGAGTCGACCCGCACAACGAGATCGTAGAACAGAACCGCAAGGTCGTCGTCCGCATCAATCACCGCAAGCGTCTGGCCATCGACCACGACGACCGTATGCGGGGCCATACCGCGGCACACATCGTTGAGCGTGACGGTGAGGGTGTCTCGCAATTTCCCGAGCGCCGCGTCTAAAATGTAAAGCTCCGAAAAGGGCTTACACACACGAGCGGAGTGTCCAATGTTGATAGCCGTCTCGCGCTTGTCGCCTGTAAGCATCCAGACCTTGATGTTCGCCCGGCGCAACTTGTCGATGGTGTCCGGAACGCCTTCTTGGAGCTTATCTTCAATGGCAGTCGCTCCAGCGAGCTCAAGCTTCTGCTCAATCAGCTCGCCAGCTTCTTCAATACGCTCCTGGCGATCAACCAAGCTGGTTTCCGCCTCCCTGTAGAGCTCCTTCCATTCAGCATATGAGTCGTCGTCCACGTAGCGATACGCATACAGGAGGGTTCGTAGGCCTTCAGATGCGAAGTCATCGACGTGTTGGAAGCACCTTTCGAAGACAGCGCCGTCGTTTGCCGCCACTGATTCGTCAATCCTCAGGTCAATCTCTTCAAATGACGGCATACGACCAAGACTTTGCCTTGGGCTCGCTGGACTCCGAAGATCCATTGATGCCCGGGGAGACCGGCCGAAGGGAAAAGACTGGGACTGGGATAACCGGTTGAAGTCCGTTGACCTTCTGCTTAGGCTGAGTCTGAGGTTCTCAAGCCTATTTGAAGACTCACCCCTCCGCAGCGTAAAGCTGTTCCGTGGGCTCCCGGGATTGCTCGATGCCTGGGCGCTCAAACGCCGAGCTATCCAGCCCTGTTCAGACGTCTTTCGCACGCTTGCTCGCCGACCGATGTCGAGTGCCTTTTGCTCAGCCAATTGGTTTAGCCTGAGTCGGGACATGATGACGTTATCGGCACCCTTGCAAAAGACGCAAATTCGACCGTCAGGCATTCGGATGATGATCGTCATTCTCTTCCTCTTACTGCTGAACTCAATCACGTCTAGAACTTGGTAAGTTTCCGTCTGCAGACTACCATCCTCATTCACAGTTTGGATCTTGATGGACTGGGCAGGCCGGTCGATCAGCATCAAGCCCAAGTCTCGGGCAGCTTCAACGAGGGCAAGCTCGTCAGGCGAGGCGGCTTGGAAGTCGATTTCGCCGTTGTCTTTCTTCTCTGGTAGACAGGTGTGACAGAGGGCAATGCAAAGCAGAAAGTGTTTGGCCTTGCGGGAGAAAGTAGTGTTGGGTTTTCTGCGGATATAATCGAGTAAATCCTCTGTCTTCATCTCGGCCTCCTCATTTGGACGAACAGAAGACCTCCACTGGGACATGGATCGGGTCGAAGAGGTGCGGGAGGGGCCTGGCCGCTTGCGGAACGCCTCTCCCTTGGTGGATTCGTCGTCGTATTCTTCGATCGGTTTGGTAATTGTCGTGGTAGGCACTAAAGTCTTGTCTTTTGCCTTTCCCTTCTTGGGTTTCTCCGTCTCCTTGATGCGCTTGAGCTTGGCATCCTCGTCTCTTTGCATATCCATGTCATGGAGACATGCCACGCCGGCAACGCTGAGCTTACGGAAACGCATTACGTTATCCGTTAGCGTTCCCGTCTTGTCTGAAAAGACGTAGCTAACTTGGCCCAGGTTCTCGAGAATGGTCGTCGTGTTCGCCACCATCGGGGTGTCTGAAATCGGATCGTACATATCGGGGTCCTGCAGCAAGAGCAGCTGCCCAAGTTTGATGATCTCGAGACTGATGTAGAGGGACAGAGGAATCAATGTGTTAAACATGATCAGATACCCAAAGAAAATTTCCACGAAAGGAACTCCAGCACCGCGGAGGTAGAACGAGTTGTTCTCAACCTCGCCTTTCCAGAGATAGTAGCCGATGGTCAATCCCACGGCGAGCATCAACACAATGAAGATCTGAAACAGAACAACTCGGTTAATCGTGGACTGCATTGCAGGCGTCTTAGCGCGCACGTTCCTATTGGCATTCATGCGGATCTTGCACTCCTCGCCCGAATTGATGACGAGACCAATGGCTTCGGTGGTGTTTCGGAGGGTAGAGCCACGATAAACGACGTTATTGAGAGATAGAGGCATTGTCTCGTCGCCAATGGTGACCCTGCCGTCGTAGCTGTAGAGGTCTAGGTTGGGATCCTCGGAGACGACAGTGGCTTGGGTGGCACGCAGCCCTTCGAGGGTGTTGCATCGCTCGGCGAGCAAGGGACAGGCCTGCTTGCTCTTGAGATTTGTCTCGCCATCCAGGGCCATGGTCTCGATATAGGCGATACCACTGGGGCCGGTCGCGGATAGGAGGGCGATATCGGCGGGGACTCCATCATCGCGACGGAGACGGATGATGTCACCGACGCGAACATGCTCCCACTGCACCAGAACCCAATCATCTGTACTCGGGCTGGCTGTGGTGCCAGTAGTCCCAGTCTCGAGATCGTCGAGCATATGTTCCTCGCCATTTTCGCGGTTCTTTTCTTTCTTCATCCTCTTCTTCATCTTCTTTTCGGCATTCTTAGCGACCTTTTCATTGATGCGATCGGCCAGAACCCAGGCTTCGCTTCGGTTCTCAACGCGATCAAGCTTGTAACGCCTCCAGTCGTCATAGCCTTCCTTTGCCATGCTGAAGGCCACGAAGACGCCGAGGGGGGCAATGGTGGTCCACCGACCAACAGTACTAAGACCGGGGATCAACTGAAGGATACCCATGACGAGGAAGTAGAAGTTGCCAAGCTTGCTAAACTGGAATATGAGCTGCATAGGCACAAAGTCGTAAACAGTGTAGCGGCTAGATCGGATGAAGTTGCTGATGTAGGGCTTGTTCCTCCGTTCGTCGATGAGGCCTTTGGGATCACGGGCGTTGGCATCGAGTGGGATACGACGACCATCAGCAGAAGGGGGAAGCGGGAAGCGACGGAGGATGGTCTCGATAATGACTTTCCGGTAAACGGAGCCCAGCTGGTCTTTCCAGGTAGGTTTCGTCTTGCGAGCCCTCTTCTTTTCATTCTTCCGGGCTTTCCGCTTGCGGATGTATTCCCTTACATCGTCGCGGATGGAGTGATCCTTCACCACGGCGGCGTGGGTGAGGGACGACTTTTCCATGTTAAACTTGTCGCCGCTTTCCATCGAGTCCGGAGGCAAGGCCGTGGATTCGGTCGAGAGCCCGGCTCTGGAGGGCGCGGTGTGCGACTCGTACTGGTACTGGTGCGTAGGCTCGTTTGCGGGGCGCCGTGACCCAGATCTTAGTTGGGAAGCTGGGACAGATGGCAGCGGAGGGTCATGGTTTCCGGGATCGGTTCGAGCGCGGGGATGTCGGGGACGAGAGAAAGAGCTATGGGAGGAGACAGGAGGAAAAAGGTCGTCGACGGCGGCTTGGAAGTCGCGGGAGGTGGATTCGTCATAGTCGTCGTCGGGGCCGGCGTGGGACAGCCCGCGGCCGGCGTTGCTGCTGCGGCTAGGGGCCATGTCAAGGCCGCTGGTCTAGCATCTGGAAGATAAATGGAGTCCGGAAGAGGCGGATGGGCTTGTCGTGACTCGTGGACGGTGGGAGTCGTGGGGTGGATGGGTATGCTTGCTGACAAGCGAGCAGCGCGGCGCGGCGCAGGCGGGAGAAGAGACGGAGAGGGCGGAGGTGCGGAGACGGATAGACTGGGCGAGTGCAGGGCGGCAGAAGAAGAATCCAATGCAGCACCATGCGAAACAAGCAAAAGAATGTGTCGGTACCGAGGATGTAGAC
>JABSTB010000816.1:0-46328 GCA_013756995.1 Neonectria neomacrospora | reverse complement strand
TATGGTCGTATGTACCTGAGGCCGCGACGACGCTGCTGATGAGGGCATCGTGACCCCATTGCCACGGAACTACCCATAACGAGCAAAGACCATACAACTGCGAGAATTCCCCAGTCATCATTGACTCCAGCACTAATTCACCGCTTCTCAGCTTGACTAAAGGAGAACGGACGGAGAGTCTGAAATTCTAGTGCATGCTCGACGTTTCACCGATTCTGGGCGTTCGACAACGGGAGCCATCCACCTACCGTTTTTCATCCTCCAGTCGAGGCCACTCTCTGCACCCCCTTAACCTTGCCCTTGCGGTTCGGGAACAATGAACACCTCCTCTCCCCCAGGTTAAAAATGCCACGTCCTCCCACTGCTCTCCCTGCCTTTCTTTCACCACTTTCGAGAATTTCACGGAATGAGTCTCGGTCGATCGACTCACTTCTCCTCTCTTCCCAAAACATCTCAAGAAGCAGATACTGGCCAGTTTTAGCTACAACTTGCGCTGCATCTTAGGGCATTTGCAGACGGTTTAACTCAAATAGAACTCTTAACAGCAGAGCTCTGGTAAGAGAAAGAAAGAACCAAAAGAGGGGGCTGCAGGAATAGAAGTGAATAGAATGGAAGCTCTTCCCAACGATGCCAGTACGGACTTAACATTTTAGATATTCCCATTCATCATCATCACTACCTAGTCTTTTCTCCATGTTCAGGCACCCATCTCTTCCATCTCTGAAGGGATGACGTTTGAAGTTACATGCCCTACACCAACTCGACCCCACTAGATCTCGGCCGAGAAACACACACCGCAGCCAAACCATTTCAAGAAGCCTCACCAGCTCGTCCGTGGACTCTTGATAATTCCCGCGATGTTAGTAACGGTATTCCAGAACTGTGTTGATTTTCTTTCCGTGTGCGGGACCTTGTGGATGCCCAGATGCTATTGAAAACGACGGCTCTACCTCTGATACAAAGGAAATGATTGAGTCATCTCAGTTAACTCAATATGCTCTGAAAGAATTCCCGGATGAGGGAATGTCGGCTAGAGTGGCGAAAGTTTGACCCAAGAGCAGGTCAACGAGCATTGCGCGACTCAAGATAATATTTACCGCTACCTTCAGTAAGTTGGCCCGGAAGTTCATCCAGTCCTGCTTTCCGTTAGGAGTTATTGGTTTTAGTCAAAGAGTACCTACTAATTAACATAGGCATGTGTCAAACAAACATTGAGCACTCTCGTGATATGCAATGTGAATTATTACGTTGAACAGCTAACATCGCACTGGCTTTCTCTAACGCCTATGGATACGCCAAAGCCACGGGTCAGTGTCCGCCGAGTTGGAGGTTCACAGTGGCAAACAATCAACGTGACTCCCAAGAGTGTCTTCTAAAGCTGTTCACATACTATAAGACCCGGCCAATAGATGCGCAGGCATTATTTGGCTCACTGGTATGATAAGAAAACACCTGGAACCTCCCTCCCAACATCAGTCCTGAGGGCCCAATAATGGGAGAACAAACGGGGTCTGTGTATCTCATCAGGCTAGAAGACATTCCCGATCATGGTGACAGAAAAGAACGAGACAGAGACAACCCCCCAGAAAACACTCAACTGGGTCTGTGTCCCGATTTAACATCACCGATCGAAGGCGAACGATACCAAGGCATCTACGTGGGGAGTGCGCAGCCGCAAAGCCAGGGCAGAAATGCTGGTGAAGCATTACAGCTTACTTCAGGTCATGATGCCCTCTTCCAAAAGCCCACAGTCGAAGTGGGAACGAATTTTCCTACACGTACATAGAGTTGAGAGGCGTGAAAGAGTTCGGAAGTCTTAGTATTCAGTGGCCTCTTTCCCGATCATCGAGATACCCTCCTGGTATCAGACCAGGATCAAACAGTGTATCCAGCCCCTTGAAATCGGTTCCTCTCCCAATTAATGGGCTAGAGGGCTTCGGGGAAAAACTGAGAAGGCATTTAAGACTCCGCCACTCAGCTACTCGGTGAGCCTAGCACATTTGAACTGCCTCTGCAAGAGGCCACGGGCATTTTCTTTCCATCGAACGCACATACTCGACGCAAATTCATACTGGACTGGTTATGTGCTAGAATAATCTGTTCGGCTCCTTCGAGAACCGAAAACCAGTGGCTCCAAAACGGTTGGATTCGGTGTTAATGAATGAATCATCAAGCACATTCCTTGGTTTCTCTCTGAAAATACTTAGCATGTTTACTGAGATAGTCAGTCTGCTTTACCCTCGAATCTCGTCACATGTGGAGAGTTAGTATCTGGCACATCCTTTAAACGATATGGCTGTCTTTTGGTTTGTTGTTTCATTTCTTCAATCTGTGAAGACATCAGTATAGGGTTGCAGGGTCCCCCACATGTGTGACATCGTCAGAATGCTGCCTAACATCCCCTCTTAGGAAACCCAGGGGAGGTGAACATTTTAGATGACCAGCTCTACTGTTTAAAGAGCCTCGTACACGTCTCATTCTAGAACTATCCAACGACGCTCTTTGGATCGATTTAGGACGCTTCACTCATTCTTTGACTTGCTTGGTTCCAGGACCGTAGATCGTCGGTACATCATTTTACAAGTACTCACCATCCAAGCTCCTTTTAGGTTAGCTGCAAACCATCGTCAATGAATTGTGTCCACGTTTGAATTATTTTGGCAGAGCCAACCAAGTCAATTGTCCTGGTTGTCAATCGTTGAAAAGCAAAAAAAAAGAGGTCTATACCAGGTTCGAACTGGTGTCTTTGGAAGAGATTTTTGATGGGTTATCAAAATCCAACGTCCTGACCACTAGACTAATAAACCGACTGGGATGCATAGATTTGCAAATATCGGACATCAAATGCAAGGTAGCCGAATTAGCCTCCTTCGACATTTGTATGACCGTGTTTTGGCTTTGGTAGGGCGTGAGGTGTCGCTGACCAACTGCCAAGAGTTTCGGAGGAACTCTGCTGAAGCTTACTCTGCTGAAAAATCACAGGCTTTGTTAAGCATCATGTTCAGCATTCTATTAGTGATGTCTAGGGGGTATAAATACGTACTATAGGGTCTTTAATTGTTGCATTTGGTAATTCTTTGTTCAATTACCATTCCCGCCTGCACTCCATCCGCTCGCACAATGACGTCACTTCAATTCTCAGTCGTCGATGTCTTCTCCAAGACACCTTACAAAGGAAACCCCCTCGCCGTCGTGAATAATTTGGAAGGCCTGCTCAGCGAGACGCAGATGAAACTCATCTCGCGCCAGTTCAACCTCTCGGAAACGACCTTCTTCTCCCGCTCAACATTGCCAGGCGCGACTTACAAGTTGCGCTCCTTTCTCCCCGATGGAAGAGAGGTTTTTGGGGTCGGCCACAACATCCTGGGTGCGTGGTGGTTTTTCGCGCAGGGTGGCTTCCTCGACTTTTCAAAAACGCAGGCTACGGGAGATTCTGGCGACGGGGAGGAGTTTGTCTTTTCTCAGGAACTCGGAGGATCAGTTACTCCCGTCAAGATCCGCCGTTTTTAGACGGCCGCGTCGCAACCTCTAGATTTCTACGTCTCCATCACGCAGGCGGCGCCGAAATCCCATGCGAAGCACCCAGACCTCGCGTCGCTTGCTGCAAGCATCGGAATTCGAGTAGAAGACGTGGGCTTCTTCTCTGGGGATGGTGGTGAGGCCATCCGGACGTTGCACCCTCGTGTGATGTCGACAGCGACCACTTACCATCTGCTCGTCCCAGTGGCGTCCATCGCTGCTCTGGAACGAGCGACGGTCCAAAGAGATAAACTGCTTCAACAGCTCAGACTAGTTGACGAGCGCGCTTATGGGATTTATCTATTCGCCAAAGATGAAATCAAGCCTGAAAATGCTGCTAAGAATGCTTATCGCGCGAGGTTCTTTAGTCCTGGGATGTCGTCCGAGGACCCTGCGACGGGGAGTGCAGCAGGGCTGCTCTCAGTGCTTTTGCACCAGGAGGGTCACTTGGACCTTGAGCAGGGCCATGCAAGTATTGAGGTGTGGCAAGGTCATCAAGTTGGGAGGCACTGTGGCATTCTGGTGGAGTTGTCAGAGTCTCGCAAAGGCTCTGGAGTGGAGGACGTAGTGGTGGACATTTCTGGGACTGGAGCGAGGGTTTCTGAGGGTGTTATCATGGTTCCAGGAACCTTAACAGTGTTTTGATGGCGTTCTAAGGACTCAAGTTTAGTATTACGAGTTGAATAAAGCTGCAAATCAACCATCGTCACACGGTGGCACCCCCAACAGTGCATCTCCACCATGGTTGGGGTCAAGCTCGATCTCCAACTCATCCCCACTAAACAACAAATCCTTCCCCCAAAGTGCGTCTTCCCCCCCACGGTGGAGACCTCCGGCGTCGGTGGCATCACACAATGGCAAAGCCTCTGGCGCAATTGGTCTCTTCAGGGCGCGGCTTTCTCTCCGGGTTTTCCGCTGTTGCGCGCCGGTAGCCGACTTGCAGCCCGGGGGCTTATACCCCGAGGGCTTGGTCCTGGAGGGGAGGGATTGCTGCAGACAACTTCGCCTGGCAGCATCTTTCACGTCTTTCTCTCTCGCATCTTCCTCTCTTCACTCAATCCCCGCGTCTGAAATCACCGACAATGAAACTGCTCTACCCCACCTCGCTCAAGCTCGACGTCGCGAGCTTCGACGGCTTCTCCGTCGCCCTCCAGCCGTACGACGTCAAGGTGCTCATCCCCGAGGAGCACGTCGACGCCGACATCCTCGTGACGTGGACCAACAGCGCCGACAACCTCAAGGATGCCGCCAGCCGCCTGAAGAATCTCCGTTGGATCCAGTCGCTGGCCGCGGGCCCCAACGATGTCCTCAGCGCGGGCTTCGACACGTCCAAGATCGCCGTGACGACGGGCTCCGGGCTGCACGACCACACCGTCGCCGAGCACACGCTGGGCCTGCTGCTGACGGCGGCGCGGCGCTTCTACGAGATGCGCGATTATCAGCTGCAGTCCAAGTGGCCGGCGCACCTGGGCGGCCCGCAGCCCGACCGGCCGGCGGGCGCCTTCACGACGCTGCGCGACGCCCGCGTGCTGGTCTGGGGCTTCGGCAACATCGCAAAGGCCCTCACCCCGCACCTGGTCGGGCTCGGCGCCGATGTCCGGGGCGTGGCGCGCGCGGCCGGCGTGCGGAACGGCATCCAGATCTACGGCGAGGACAAGCTGCCGGAGCTGCTCGCTGAGACGGACGCCCTGGTCATGATCCTGCCCGGGTCCGACTCGACGCACCACGCCCTCAACGCCGAGCGCCTCAAGCTGCTGCCCAAGCACGCCTGGGTCGTCAACGTGGGCCGCGGCACCGCCATCGACGAGGAGGCCCTGGCCGACGCCCTGGAAAAGCGCGAGATTGGCGGCGCGGCTCTTGACGTGTTTGAGGTCGAGCCTTTGTCCGAGGCGAGCCGGCTTTGGAAGGCCCCTAACGTGGTCATCTCGCCTCACGCGGCTGGAGGACGGCCCCAGGGCTCCGAGGGCTTGATTGCGGATAACCTCAGGCGATTCATGTCTTCGCAGCAACTGAAGAATGTAATTTAAAATAGACGAAATGAACAAATGAAGAATAATGATAACTACGCATACCATATTGCATTGGTGCAACATTTGAGTTCCTGTCTTTCTGTTGTAGAAAATGCTCATTTTGTGACTGCACTCACTAGCAGTACCCTCTTTGAAGTTGAACCAGAACCAGTCGACACGGTACCCACGACACTGAAAACAACTAAAACAGTTCTTCAATGGCAGTACCTAGAGCTCACTCAGCTTAGCAGGTTTGCATCAACGTGCCCAAAATTAGGAGTAATTAATTCTTTGTCTATTAGTTCACCATCTACGACCACCAAACCCCTCTACCGTCTATTTTACCACTCATCTATTAAAATGCAAACTCCTCGCTCTCATCTCCAGATAACACCACCAAGTCTATCGCCTATTAAACCCTCGTCACCTTTGGGTTCCAAAGACACCAGGCAACACCAATGCACGTCTTGAGAAACGTCGCAATCCAGAGAGCACCCGCGAACCCGACCCAGGACTTGGACAGGAAGCCTCCGCCGACTGCTCCCGCGAACAACAAAATGGCTCCAGTCGACCTCCGGATCCGGTCCGCGTTGTCGTTAATCGGCGCCGTGAACAGTCGCGCGTCGCTCATCAGGTCGCAGTAGAGGCTCGTCAGCACAACCGTCGGCATGCTGTTGTACTTGAGCACGCGGCTGGCGACGATCTGGCCGGCGCTTTGGAAGGCGAGCAGCGTGATGGGCGCGTAGTCGCTCCACGGAAAGGCGTCCTCGACGGTCTCGATGATGTAGCCGTTGCGGTGCACGTTGGTTCGTCCCTGCGGCGTGTTGTGGACGGCGCCCGTGGTCGCGAGCAGGGCCACGATGCCCGTGATCAGCGCCTGCAGGAGGAACGACGCGGCAAGCACCCAGCGCCTTTGGGGGCCGAAGAACCGGTGGAAGCTCGAGAAGAAGAGCGCTCCGATGGCGAAGCAGATGATGGCGAGAAAACACCGCGACCAGGCCTTGCCGGGCAGGTTCTCGGGCTGGCCGCTGACGCCCAAGCCGACGAAGATGGTGTTTCCTGGGGGATGTTTATCAGCGCGACGGAACCCAAAGCCGGCGCGACGAGAGGGAACTTACCGGTCTGCATACTGACGAAGCAGCCGTACATGTTGAAGGCGGCGCTGTCGACTAGGCCGGCGACAAGGAAACACACGAGGAGCAGCAGGTCGCCCCATCGGGTGTCGACATCGCCGGTCCATCGTTGCGACGACCCGAAGCCGACGGCCGCAGCATCCTTGCTCGCCGTCTCGGGGCTCTCGCTGGGCGGCACGGAGGAGTCAGTGACGGTCATGCCGGGCGATGGTGGTGCGGATGAGTATATTTCGTTGCAGAGACTGAGCGCCGTAGCAGCGGTATAGATAATTACAGGTCAAAGAGGCCCAAGAGGCGTCGTGGTTTATTTTTCGCTCCCCGGAGCTGTGCCCAGCCCAGCCAAAATGACTCAATCTGCTTGATGGCATTTTCTCGCCGAGCAAGACGAGCACTTCTCCTGAAGCGGATTGCGTGCTCGGCGTGGCGGGCCAACTAGTGGACCCATCCCTAGCTCAGCTTGCCGTGTTACCCAGACGTCATCGCAAAAACCGTTCAGTTAATCGGATTCTGCGGCATCGCCAAGCCTCTATTGCGCTTGGCTCCAAGAAACTATTCATTACGGCTGTGCGGCAGACACATCATCTCCCAGGACAGGGCGAGTTGCTTCGTAATTCTGCCAGTTATCTCGACATAAGGATGACCGTTCTTCATCTGTCCCGACACGCTGCCCCTGTTCGCTTCAAGGATCAAGTGCACGAGCCGCTTGGTAATAGAATCCGGGGCCATTTGCATAGATATGTATCAGGCATTCCACTGTCTTGACGGATGCTGCATGACGGAAAAACGCCAAGGGTCACGCGATGCCAAGCCGAATTGTGGCGCGGGCGATAGACCCTTAATGATATAGCGCGACGCTCAGTCCGAACATCCAACGATACACTTGCTTCTTAATACTCGTACTCACCAATGGACCCAGCCTGACACCACGACTCATCCTCTCTGTGCAATCCGTCCGGCCCCAGAATGCTACATGTCGCCCAGGTTCGCACGAACTCTGTCCAGCCCCTCTCCCAGTTTCCCTCCCGGAACGTCACGGTCTCCAGCTTGGCGCCAGGCTGAGATTCAAGAAGAAGATCAACCATTTCGCGCGCACCTTCAGCGTTCAAAATTGGCTGCACCAGTAGCGGCGACCCGGACGATACAACCTTTTGACCAACAGCTTCCACGGTACTATTCTTTCCCCGGACCCTGTGCCGGTTCAAGTAGATCGTCAAGTTCTTCAGCTTGGGCAAGCTCTGCGCCAGTGTCGTGAGCTGTGCCCGAGGCCAGTCCTGGTTTTCTCGGTTCAGGTCGATGGTCAAATTCGTCAGCTCGGGTGCCCATCTGCCCAGACTCCGGAGCTGGTCCGTGGACAAAGTCGGCCTCGGGTCTATCTCGAACTCCGCATTAGTCCACTCGAGCTGTCTTAGAGACGAGCCGTGGTGTTGTAGGACCACGTCAAAGACGTCGGCATCGCATGAATCGCTCTCCCTCCAGGTAAAGTTAGTCAGGGAAGATGCTGGCAGGGCTAGAACGAAGTCACGAGCACGGAGCGGGCGGGGAGTCGTCCACTTGTTCTTGGGGAGCGGTCCAGGCTTGGCCTCCCATATCTCCAACTCGGTCCTCCAGTCTACCCATCGGCCGCGAATCGTGAGCGAGTAGAGATTGGTCAGCGCAGATGGCAGGCGGTGGAGAAGGCCGTTACCCTTGGGCTTGAAGGAGTCCTCCATGATAGAGAGCGTGTGAACCTGAGAGAAGTCCATGGCCTCGAGCCACAACTCCATGTTGTCCTTTGATCGCTGTTCCACCGGCAGACTGCTCCACTTGTACCATCTCGGCGCTCTGCCAAACCTCCACCACCACGTCCAGGCGTTGTGATTCCCGGCCAACTCAGCCCAGTAAAACTGTGCTTGGCCAATCCACCATCGGGCGCGGTAGTACTTGTCCGTGGCCCAGACGATGGGGGGAACGGAAGAGGAAGAGGTAGGCCAGGTCCCGTCTTCGTTGAACCAGTGAGGCCTGGGTGGAATGATTATCTGCCATTCCGAGTCGTCGAATTTATAATCCTCCAGATATAATACGCTCGGAGACGAAAGGTACTGATCGCTGCCGTCGAGGGCAAAGGGCAAGCTCCAACGCTGCGGGAACTCCTCGCATCCCCAAACGGCGATAGATAGGTCTAGTTCGGTGATGTTGCTGCACGTTTGCATGGCTTCGTGGACGACATCGTGATTGCCAAATGGGGAGCTGGTGGGAACAACTGCCTTAATCTTGGTCGGACAGGGATCCCCACGAGTCCATTGTCGCTTATCGCTGGCGACGGCGGGAGCCAAGGCAAACGCAAAGACAAGGAGAAGTACAAACGCTTTCGGTTGCCTGGATATGGGTTCGAAAGCCATCGTAAGATACTAACAGAAATGTTTGGTAACTATGATGTTGAATGATTAAGTTTGGAGGCTGACCTTTCATGCTTTTTAAGCCGCTACCGTGGATGACACGTTTTCGATCTGTTATAGGGTCAGGCCATTATCTTGGTGCCTGAAATTGAATCAACAGTGAAAGGTGTCCAAAGAGAAAGAAAAAACCACCGAGGCTACCGTGTCAATTACCCCTCGTACGAGAAAAGCCAGAAATCATCTACCTAACCTGTCATTCTCAGTGGAGTGTCACACGTTAGAGCCACGTCCGGCTAGAGTTGGAGGATCAACTCAGCTGGAAGTCGTAACAGTACTATTGTAAGAACTTATTGCAATTATATCTATTAAATTGAGTAAACACTAGATAACCTTAACCCTGAGAAGTTTAGTTGATAGTCTTGATAGTGATGGCTTTAAATAGAGGTTTCTACATCGGAACGCTCGTCAACAGTAACCGTAACCTACAATCAGATTGTTGATTCTTTATACCTGGCCAAGGCTGTGGCGTGGGCGATAGACCCTTAATGCTATAGCGAGGCGCTCAGTTTGAAAATGCAAAGACACATTACAAGATGGGTTGAAACGCGGCTCCACGATGGAAATCGAAAGTTATGGAATCTTATTTTCAGGCATGTCGCTTCTCATGAGACTTGGCCTTAATTATTTTCATACAGAAAGAACCAGAATGCCTCATATTCATATCATAGGAAGTTGTTAAGTCTTGTTTCTTTGGTAAATATAGAGTTAGAAGATTCATCGAGGGACATCTACTGCCGTGACTGAATACGTAGCTATAGTCAAATAGTGGGAAGCTCAAGGGCAAGTCCGGTGTTGAATGCGTCTACAGCGTCGGACTTGGCGGTCTACAACTCGTCGATACGATCCGGCACGACTTGAATTGCGTTATGTGGTGCACGCATATCTGCCATCTGGGCTTTGTCTCGCTAGCGTATGGAAAAGGTGCGTTTGAACGAGACATCCCCCGTATCACCCTCATATCGTTTGCAATCTTTGGTGATAGAATCACTTTGACCTGCAAAGTAGTGGATGTGTTTTATATGCTCTTTTGATGGAAAGATGACAGTTTTGAGTAGGGTTACTTGTCTCTGGATCTTGATTGAATTTGAGTTCACTCTAAAGCTAGATAACTGTCACTCATTTGTTTCCTAAATACTATTTTCAATACTAGAGTAACGCCAAAAACACTTCAAACTATCTAAGGAAACTTTGGAGGTAATGTGAGTGATTCTTTCAGTTTTATGAGTTTATCTTCCTCGGTATCCATACCAGTCATTTAATCATATGTGTTAACAAAAGCTAGTTACAATGCTCAAAGTTACTTAAAGTGCTGAGCTTAAAGCACTATAATCTCCTTCCACCTAACCAACCTTCCGTACCGCTTTTGAGATACAATGTAACATTTGATCCTGTTTACCAGAATGCAGACCTGATTCCCTCAATGATAGCATTCTTCTTGCGTCCTGTGTCTTCCAGCTGCTCATCGTGGTAAAACCTCCGAGAAGCATCAAGATCAATCTCGGCAGTATTAACCCACCTCCCCCCACCGTAGTAGATCTTAGCCCCGGCGTAAAGGGTGAAGATGGCGATGGCAGAAACGTAGCTGGAGAAGAAATGGGTCGCACTCGGGGCTTCATTTAGAGGCGAAATAGCCAGGTAAAGCAAAATGATGAGGAGGATAATGCACCACGTCAATCCCCAGTAGGCTGCGTATGGGAACGCCCACGACTTCCAGGGCAGGTTGGCGTGATCGCGACCTTGGATTTTCCAGGCGTGACGCATGCGGATGTGCGAAAGACAGATCATGGCCCAGCCGAAGAGCGTGAAGAGAGACGACAAGTTAGAAAACCACGTGAAGACCTTGGCGCCGCTGTTGCTGATGTTGATGTAGGAAAGCCCACCGCCGATGAGGAGAGTAGGCACTAGGCCGTACCAGGGACGGCCCCAGCTGTCAGTCTTTTGGAGTACCTAGTTGCAAAGAGGTTAATGTTATACTTAAAGGGCTGGCTTGAGTAAAGAACACACCTTTGGAGCCATGCCGATTTGTGAAAGTCCCAGGAGGACTCTGGAACCACCGTATCCGGAGATGGTGCCGGTGGATAACACTGATATGAAGATGACAGCGTTCATCATGTGAGCCAGGGGCATCACACCACAGTTCTTGTACATGATCACAAAAGGACTGGCGTTCGTTCCACTGCCACCGAACAGGTTTGGGTCTGTCGGGCTAACATTAATGGTCACAATTAAGCCTCCCAAGATGTAGAACAACGCAAGTCGAACCCAGATCGAAGTGACGGCGTGGGGGACTGAACGGCGGGGATTGCTTGTTTCACTTGCAACAAGACTAGAGCTTTCAGAGCCAGCGAGCGCAAAGATGCAAATAGGCATGATGGAAAAGAAGCCCTTGGCGCCGTTGATGAAGGGCGTGCTGTTCCAGAACTCGAAGCCCATACGGCCACCCTCCACGGGCGGGAATCCTCCCTTCGGCCCACCGCCGGCGGACAAGATGATGCCAGAGATGATGACGACGAAGATGAAGCCGAACTTGATTGTGGATGCAACGACTTCTATCTCGGCGAATAGTCTCACGGCGCCGATGTTCACGCCGACGATGACGACCCAGAATATCGTGATCCAGGCGGCGATTGGGACGGCGGTGGTCCAGAACGACAGGACTGTGACGATGCCCTGGAGTTCGTTGGCGATGGAGATCCAGTAGGCAAACGTATAGGCCCATCCCAGCGCAAAGCCCGCGGCTGGGTCGACAAACTTGCTCGTCCATTGCACAAACTTGAGCTTCAGTTAGAAATCCCACCTATTGAAACACCGGGGGATGTAGGATCATTACCGCGCTGGGGACAGGGTACATGATGGCCATTTCTCCGATGCTGTGGCTAACACTCCAGATCATGGTGCCCGAGAGAAGATATCCTAGGAACAGACTGGCTGGCCCGGCTCTCGACAAGGACGAGCCCGATCCCAGCCAGAGACCCATGCCGATGGACCCTCCGAGGCCGATCATGGTCAGATGCCGCGTGCCCAGACGGCGATGAAGCTGCGAGTCGGCGCCATGGTCTGTGAGGGGGGCCTTTTCGTCTTCGGGTGCTTGCTCGCAATCTTGTTGTATCGCGTTGGACACCGGTCCCGACTTGTCAATGGAATCTGACATGTTGGAGCATGCGACAAAAGGCTGAGGAACATGAACAAGGAAGAAAGGCAATAAGGTTCCAGGTCGTATCGGATCAATGTTCTCTAGCCAAGTAAGCCCGTGATGAAGAGGGCCAGAAGCTCTTATAAACGATGCAAGCACAACGCCGATCGGCTGTTTGTCTCTGTTCGGGAATCACAAGTGGGGGAGCTATTTTCCTCGCCGTTCCAAGACCCGGGATACCAATTTGTCAAGCATCGCCTGATCAAGAAGCACGCGTTGCGCTACGTTGCCCCCGCGGCACTTCCCTGTCAGGAAGCGTCAACGAATACCTGCACCATGAGCGAGATGCTTCTCGTATGCGATCTGCCACAGGAGCTCCACTGTTGTCCGCGGCCTTGACACACAACTATTACCGCCCAGAACCGAACGTGGAGCCGGCGAGCTAGGGCCTTGGAGATCCTTGGGCCGGTTTTCGTCTTCGCTGTGCGTGCAAGTCATACCGACATTTGAAGCCGCGTCGTGTTTGCATACTCTCAAATGAGTCGAGGAACGTATGTCTCCGTTCTCCGGCCGTCATATGTCTCAAGATCCTGGCGTTGCCGAGGTCATGGGCCATCTTGCATTATCTTTCCATAGCTGGTTCGAGAAACACTGTGTGATGGCCATCTGTCGGCGTGAGGCACAGCCCCAGAATCGGCAGTTGGTTCGTGACGGAGACAGCCCGGTCAACCCACATTGTGGGGTCTCGCTCCGCGGCCGGACTGGAATTAAGTGGACTCTCCCGGTATCTAATCAATCTGATCATCGCATCTTGACCAGGTATTCGCACTTTTGCAGCACGGTACATAACGCTATCTGGCATGATGCCAGATACAAGGAAGTGGTCCTCGAGCCGAGTTCCGTATCACACTCTGCGCACACGCTGTTACTGTTCTGTTTGTCCTTGTTTCCTCCGGCTTTGCTTTCCTTGGCCTGCTTCCTTGATCTGCTTTCTTTGTGCGTGCAAAGTAAAAGTCCATCGCCCGTATGCTTTCCTCCGCCGCCTCGATCTCGGCGGTTCGTGCCGCCATGACCTGCCTCATTAGTCTCCTCATCGCGATCACACTACTAACCGATTCGAGAAAGGATGAACCCAATGAAGAGCCCAGTGAGCCGATGCTCGCCCCCTCTCTCTCAAAGTTGCAGGCCAATTTGGAGCTAGACCCGAGCATGTGAAGGTTGCGGTTTTTATTAACCACTGCACGCGTGGGATAAAAGCCTGGTTGGTCAAGGATGTGTGGGGGCCACCACGGATGCTACGATCTATGCAGCTATCCCGCGGCCTAGGATGCTGTGGACGTGCATGGATGGAGTAGCTGAACTTTGGCGCCGCTAATAAGGCAACTTCTGCATATAGAACAAGGATACGAACGAATGGGAACTTGATCTTCGCAGAATTCGTTGAACAACAGGGGACCTTACCCGGATCTGCATGCCTGCAGGAGGTTCGCCGACGGACAAATAAGTACGAATACATCAACATTCTTGATTGCTCGCGCAAAAAGCCCTCGCCGATCCGTACAACTCCTCTGGTTAACTAATTACTCAAAAGCTGCCTTGGCACTGTCAAGACATTCTAGTTAAGCGAGCTTGTTCCTCGCCACTTGGTCGGCAGACTGCCCCGAACTTCACTGACAATCATCTTAGGTAAGAAGTCGCACACAACCGCTAAGTTCCAATTTTGTGTATATTTCGACAGATCTGGCTTTTACGCCAAGGTGGGGAGTAAATCCTAAACGCCACTCAGCACAACTTCTGGGCTCCTGGGGCCGAATCGAGATTCACGCGAACGAAGTCGGCGAGAAAGCACAGCCCATCGTGTATCTTGATCGGTTTAGCTAGAAAACTAGTTATGTCGTCTTTTGGGCAATCCACCCTTTGTTGTCGTAGCAAACAATGGTCAATATGGCACCGTATTGGGTTCCCTTCGATCGAGATCTTCTTAGTTCGTTCCTCTGAGATGTATTTCACGTCAAGTTTGAGAGGGTTCCATATGTTATAGCAGCAACACTTTCGTCAGGGAACGTAACATGCTTCCGTTGCCGTGTTTTACAAAGTGGCACGCATTGAATCTTCGTATTGAGCCTGCTTGGTTTCAAGAAAGGCTCAGGGTGAAGGACCAATGCGAACCAAGGCCCGGGGAAAGCTTTTGTCTTTGAATCGTTTGGCCTTATGATGCTGGACAAGGTAACTTCTTGTGTGCGCTACGGCGTACCATCTACTGCGTTGTTTCTATCGATCTCCGATATGAGGACATCAACTGAAGCCATCCTTTGTTGCTATATTTTGTGACACGCGTTACAGTCTCAAGAAAGGTTTGGCATAACTACACTTTACAACAGGAATACTTGTTTAAGAAATAGTGTAAGGGCCTTTCATTTGAGGAGGTATGGGGAGGAATCATGTCGAATTTGAAACCGAACCGGCAGATATTCGCCAATTTAGATACATACCTGTACTGGATCACGCCTAGATTATGTTGATCAAGGTTCTTGAATCTTGCCAGTGAAACGAAGAAAACTTCAAAGTGTAAAACTTCGAGGGTTATGGCATTGGCAAGTGATAGTAGAGGAGCTAGTCGCAGCCTGCTTCAAACTACACCTGGAACCCACCCCAGCTATTTCAACTGCCCACAGTACGGGGAGTAATAATCATTACTATCTCCCTCAGAATTAATTACTTCGGCGCTTAAGAAAGGAGAAAGAAACTCCGGCTCAGATCGAGTTATCTTAGACAACAAATTCAATTTGTGTCGGTAGTGGAAACCCTCATCCACAGTTCAGACTGCGAAAAGATGCCACAGTTGAACACCTTCCACGGATTGGTGGGATCACAAAGAGAAAAGTCGAATCTCCGAAGCAGCTATGCAGATGGTCAGTAAACAAAGATCATCTCATGCGTCGGTGTCCGAGTGCTCAGAACGCGGCATAGAGTAAAATGTTCGACTTACCTCGACGTAGACCTTGTTCAGCTCCATGAGCGCCACAGGCCGTCCCAGACATTGCCATTTCCCATAGCTGAAGATCAAATCCAGCGCGCTCTCCATCTCCTTGAGTTTGTCGGGCGCAGACTCGAGCCAGCGCTCCGGACGAAACTCGCCGGCGTCGGTACCCCAAATGTCTTCGCGGCGGAAGATGCCCCAGGCGCCGTAGCCGATGCGCGTGCCGCCAGGAATGAACGTGCCCTTCCATGTGTCGCCTTGCGGCGGGACTTGCTTCGCCATGAGGCCAGCGACCGGGGGGAAGATCCGGAGGCCTTCCTTGATGACGGCTTGGAGATAGGGCATGTCGTGGGCAGTGGAGTCAGGAATGATTTCGCTCGAGTACTCGGCCTTGGCTATTTCTCCCCGGAGTCTGTTGTAGGCTCGGGGGTTTGCGACGAGGTGTAGCATGGTTGAACGGATGACTGTGGCTGTGGTGTCGGATCCGGCGACGCTGAGAGAAGATAGTCAGTACATTCAGTTCTGACCTGGATCTTGTTCCAGTTTTGCTCAAGCTTTGGCTCTCAAGAAGGTGCAACACCTGGCAACTCACATTTGAAGAAGGATTTCAGATTCTGCTTCCTTCTGAGTGAGTCCATGGGCCACAAACGATCCTAGCATGTCCTTTTGGATCTTCTTGTCTGGGCCAAATCTCTCCGCAGCAACCTCCTTAGCGATTCTAAAACACACGTTAGAAAAAGCTCCCTCTCACAAGCCATCGTTTGATGATGGAAAGCCTCTGACAACTCACCCCATAACTCTCCCAAATCCCAATCGATCCTTTTCCGACGGTAGAAGGCGCTTGAGGAGCGGATGGCTTAGAATCTTGACCAAGACGGGGACTACCGTGGTCACCATAACCATGGGCAGGGTTTCTTCCGTTGTTCCGATGTACTCATAAACATCTGAGTCCGTTTCAATGAATCCAAAAGGCTTCCCAAACGCCAGATCAGAGATGACGTCGAGAGTAAAGAACTGAGCCTTGCGGCCAAAGTCGACTGGTTTACTTTCCGCGGCGTACTTTTTGAGGAGTTGGATGAATGATAGAATATTCTTGTCGATTTTGGGCTCAAGATTCTCGACTTCTCGGCCACCGTACTATAGTTAAGAACCTGCAAGTTAGCGTCCAGAGCAATCACACAGTATATGAGAAATGCGGAAGTGAGGAATGGATCGGGCGGTGCACACAACTACGTACCCCGGCAGCCATCTTGGTTCGCAACTTGAAGTGCTCATCTTCGTCCCGCCACGACAGGATGTTGTTGTTGGCAGGGTCAAAGCGCATTCCGTCGTACCAGTCAGAGCGGCGATACTCGGTCCTGACGCCAAGAATGTGCTTCATGAGATCCGGGTCATCCGTGATGAGGTCGTTTGGACCAACGCGGGCAATGGAGCCTGGAGGTGATCAGCAAGTGCATGATGAAGCAGACGGGAAGAGTGTTTGGGAAAGTGACTGGTCACTTGTTGAGCGTGTTTGCTGACGGCAGAGGATGCTCAACGTGAAACAGAGAGGCATAAAGCAGCGCCAACAAAAAGAAACGTGAACTGAGAAGTGACTGCTACTAACCGTATCTCTTATTGACCTCCCAGAAGTCGAGGTACGCCCTACCGTTCCCCACTGTCCGGATGAGCCACCACTTGGACAGTGAGGCGACCAGCGGGCCCTTGAATTGACGCAGTCGGTTGAACTGCACCCAGGTCGAGATGAAGAACCAGGCAACGAAGGCGGCCACCAGGAAACCCGCAATTGCAAGCGAGGGACGACTGCCAGCGAGGAAGCCGGAGAGGGCGGAAGTCAAGCTCATCTTTAGCCGCGATTTAATGAGCGTCCTGTGTGGTGACTGTACTGTTACCTTTGCTGCTGCGCGGCGACTATGCAGGCTGCGATGATGGGGCAGGGAGAATGACGGACAAACAGAGCAACAGAGCAACAGATGGACGGGACAGTCTACAGATGGGGAAGCTGGGGAAGCAGCACGGACCGACGGATTGTCTGTCTACCGGGATCAGGACCAGCGCCGTGGGAAGAGAACGCGAGGGGTTTCTATCGCATCTCAGATGAACAGCGACGGGCAGCTCGAGCTTGTGGGATCGGATGGATCATCAATAATCCTCTCTCTCGAACTCTGCTTGTCTTCCCACTCCCACCCTCGTTCTCTCTCCCTCCTGGTAAGTAAAGTTATCCCGTCCATCCACTCCAGAAGCGGACAGCTGGAATTCGGCAAAGCTGGCTAGGCGTTCCTAGCGTGACCCAGCCGGCCTGGATCACTGATCACCAACCCCAGCCTCCCGATAGGAGGGTCAGGGGCGCGCTATTTGCCCCCGGGCTCGTCGACGTACAGGCCGCTACGAGGACCAAGGCGCCGGGAACTCGAGTCTAGAGAGTGGGAGGGTGGGAGTGGAATCCTGGGAATCCACGACGGTTCGCTACGGGGAGCCGGGCAGCGGCTCACGGCGTGTCTTAGCGCAAGCCACTAGGTGCATATTGAAGCCCGGGACGCACTGAAGCAGATGACTGCATATGGATAGAGGGACAGGTGTTTGATGTGGTTGGTGGAGAACCCTCTTTTGAGAGTTCAATTGTGTTCTCTTGTCTCTTCTTCGTTTTGTTCTAGGCCGGCCATTCACTATGAGTATCTACTGAAGGAGCAATCTTGCTGCTAACAGCCATCAATCTGTCTGAAGGGCAGTCATCGTCTCAGGCCTCACTACCTCGATCCCTCCCTCACTCGCCGTCTTAGCTCTCACTAAGGCCCATCACTGTCTCAACTGCCACCTCAAGCACCCAGACAGGACCGAGGCCCGGAAAACTGCCCCCTGTCTGTCCCGAAAGACAGTCCCCCGTCCCCTGTGCATCCGCATACGCTAGAGACCATTGCAGCACTGCCGTCCGCGGCCTGTTCCCTGCGCTCCTCTGCATCCTCGGTTCCCTTCCTTCATTGCTGGGAGTTGCAGCGCTGTCACATGGCTGGCTGGCCACTAATGGACACGTCAGCAAGCCCTAGGTGATGCTATACTGTGTTCGTCGTACGTTGGTCTAGCATTCTACGTCCCGCGACCGATGAGTCTGGAGCCACGCTATGACAGTACCGGGGCTCTCGTTTACTGTCATTCATTTAGCACCGCACCAGGCATGAATACGGGCGAACCGTAAGACCCCCATTGCCCCATTGCCATTGCTCGCTCCGTCGCCGTGCGTACGTACCGGACCTACCAATTTTCGTGTGGAGGGGAATCCCAGAACCCTTGAATTCTCCGATCCTGTCCTGTCTGTCTGCGCCTCGTGAGAGAATTGCTTCTCTAATAAAGCACCTGCGTCTGCTCTGTTCCGGCAGAAGATCAATCACCAGCCACCCTCACCACCATCCGTCCCGCTGAGCACCACAGAGGAACACGGCCATGGCTGATGATGCCCCCGTAGAGAAGCAGAAGGAGGACGCGCCTCAGCCCGCTGCAGCCGTCCAGAAGAAGGCGTCCAGAAGCCCGAGCCCCGCGTCGCCAGCCAAGTCCTCTCCTGGTCACGAGGCCGAGGGCGATGAGTCGCGGCTGCTGACCGCTGAGGTGAGGGAAATCCCAATAACTACACGGCAGATGATCCAAGACTGAGCAATCTTGACTCCGAATAGGCCACTGACGACGACATCGCCGATAACGACTCGGCCCTCGGAGTAAGTCACAAACACCTAGAGGGCTTTTTTTATTTATATATCTCACCTCCAAGGCCCAATCCAACCACCTGATTCTTGAGTCCTGACTAACGTGGCGTGTCTCTTTTCCCGCACCTGCAGGACGATGCCGCCAGCTCCACCGCGTCGATGCGCTCCAGCATCCTCCAGTACCGCTCCGAGAATGGCCGCACTTATCACTCCTACAAGGAGTCCAGTATGTCGACATAGAATCCCAAGGCCCCGAGCACCAATTGTACTGACTTTTCTTCTAGTTGGATACGTGCTCCCGAATGACGCTGTAAGAAGCCCTGCCGAGCTGTCCGACTCTTGTGCCGCACACCAGCACCCCCTGCACACATAGCACTCGCTAACCTCTTGGCTCCCTTCTCTTAGTCTGAGCAAGATCGGCTCGGTAAGTCGATCCCCTACCAAAGCCTGCATCTATTCCCGCCGGTTTTAGGGTGCCCCAGAGTGCCTTACCAAACCCGTTGAAGATCGACAACACATATGCTAATCATCCTCACTAGACCTCCAGCATCACCTGTTCGCCCTTACCTTCAATGGAAAGCTGTTCCACTGTCCAGTAGACAAGGATAAGCCTATTGGTCGCTGCCTTGACGCCGGTACTGGTACTGGTGTTTGGGCAATTGATTTTGGTACGCAAGAGTCCTATCGCTTCATGTGAATACTGAGCTAATCATCCTTGGCAATAGCCGATGACCACCCCGAGACTGAGGTATGGTTTGGCCTGCTACCTATGAGCTTCTTTCTATGAACATCAACATCTAACCTATGCTATCAAAGGTCATCGGGATTGACATTAGTCCCATCCAACCCTCATTGTATGAATCCCTGCTCTGAAAGCTGTATACCCAATTGATCAACTTGACAAATCCCCTTCTTCCATCGTCACAGCTACGGTCAACTTTTGAATCCGTTAGGCGCTAACCCGTTGCCAGTGTTCCCGCAAACCTATCATTCCAGGTTGACGATCTCGAAGATGATTGGACCTTCAGCTACAAGTTCGATCTTGTCTTCGCCCGCATGATGACTGGCTCCTTCGGCAATTGGTCTAGATTCATGAAGCAGAGCTTTGACGGCATCGCTCCTGGAGGTTGGCTCGAGATGCAGGATATTTGCTTTCCCCTGAGATGCGATGACGGCACTGTAAAGGACGACTCATACATCAACCAGTGGTCCCAACTGATGATCAAATCGACGGGCATTTTTGGAAGGTCGGCCAAAAGCGCAGCTAAGTACAAGCAGCAGATGATCGATGCAGGCTTTGTGAATGTTACCGAGGTCATTTACAAGTGGCCCATGAACCAATGGCCAGCGGATCCCTACTACAAGGAGCTCGGTATGTCATCTCCCGGAGAATGAAAGATTGGGGACACTGATATTAGAACAGGCTTTTGGTGCTGTCACAACATTGCTGGCGGCCTTTCCGGTCTCAGCATGGCCTTATTCACCCGTGCCTTGGGTTGGAGTTCCGAGGAGGTCGAAGTCTTCCTCAGCAATGTGCGAACCGACATGAGGAACAAGCAACTCCACGCTTGGTGGCCGATGTAAGCTCAGCCCTCGAGTTCTGTTTAAGAGTACTGCACTCGGAGACACAAGCTGACCTTGCCCTATCACAGACACGTCGTCTACGGCCAAAAGCCCGAATAAAGGGACTTGGACTTGGTGCAAACTGTTTTGGCTTGCATGACTTTCTGTCTTTTCATTTCCTTATCGTTGACGGCTGGTATCTTTTCTCTTTACACTCACGACAGCAACAACTCTGACAGCCAATCCGAATGGCACACTCTCGAATCTCGTTTCCGGACATATACGAAACTATCCTTCTACGGGTTTCTGGGAGAAAGGCTTATGACATTTTGATTTCCATAGACTTAAATCAACATTTCGAAACCTCAAAAACATCACGTCCCTTTCTCAATTATCTCCGACCGCCGCCCGAGCTGTACCGAGATTAGAATAAGACCAGGATGTGTCACGCCCAGCCTTACGACGGTGCCACCCTTTAAATCTCTCATCACTACCATGCATGAACCCCTTCGCTCCCCGCCGTAGCCGGCCTGATGGACAGCTGCCACGTTCTTCAGCATACCCTGTTCCTCCCCATACCCTGTCCTCGCCCACTTCCTGCTCCGCCGGATGCAACATAACCACCATGGCCTCTCCAGCAAACGACGACATCCCCACGTTCCGGATCGACCTGGCACGGCCGCCTGAGCTGCGGTACGTCGATGTTGCCGCGAGCTTCGGCCCACACATCAAGACCCTCGGCCATGTCTTCGATGAGCTGCTCGAGTCCCTACTCGGCTTCAAGTGGCTCGCGAGTATCGCCAAGTTCGCGGCCCGGCTTTTCTTGCGGCGCGTGCAAGATGGCGAACAGTCGAGGGAGATCAGGGGCTTCGTCGACGTGGCCGGCGTCGATCTGTATCTGGTCGTGGCGTTGAACGTGTTCCTCGATGTGATGATGAGTTGCACTGCAGGCTGTATCCAAGTCGACACTAAGCGCGGGGGAAACGAAGCTGCCAGCAGCAATCTCATGCACTTCCGCACTCTCGACTGGGGCCTAGATCCTCTTCGCGATATCTTAGTCGTCCTGGAGTATGTTGATACGTCGAAGGATCCGGATCATGTCATTGCGACTTCCATTACATACGCCGGCTTTGTTGGCGTCCTAACTGGCATGAGGTATGCTTTGACTCGAGAAGGTGATAAGATGTCAATACGTAGCTAACTCCAAGTTACCAGAGAAAACCTATCGCTCTCGCTCAACTATCGGCCAGTTCACCTTTGCGAAAACTGGACGCTGAGAAAGCATCAATGTCTTGTCATTCTTGGGTTTCGGCCCTCTATTTCCTCCATCCTTCGATCAACCCTCCTCAGCCCGCAGTAGTATACCACTAGCGAGAACGCGGCAAATCTGTCCATTATTGACATGGCTAGAAGAATCACCTCGACCCCAACCGCGCCATGTTACCTAACAATATGTGACGGACAAAAAGCCGTGGTTGTCGAGAAGGATCTGCTGAGCGGCCGGATGAGAACGGCCGACACCTTCATCGTGCAAACGAACCACGATTCCTGCCACGCGGTGGGTTGCCTTCCCAGTGGAGGAGTGCCAGATGATATCCAGCCAGCCGCTCCGCATCCTGACCTCTGGCTTGCGGATTCAAGTGAGCGGATGGATGTAATTCTTGAGAAGTGGATCGACCATTCGGGACAACAAGATTCCCACAGTGGCGATAGAGACGCGACGTCGGATGTCTGGGACACGGGCACGAAACCCGTTTCCGAAGAGACTCTTCGCACCTGGATGAGGGATGAGAAGATCTCCAACATGTATACGCACTTTGCTTGTATCATGGACCCTTGTACAGGAAAGATCCGATGGGTGGAACGCGGGCCCATGGTTGCACCGACACCCCAATAGCGAAGCAACTTCAAATAATACCCTGCGATTTAGAGTAGTGTAGCATTCCAACTGGACAAGACATCTTATCCAGAGTTGGGTATCCTGCCTAATATAGGAGGGCACATCGCAAATGCGGAAACGGATTCGTGCATTCCACTCCTTGGTCCAACCAACACAACCAGCAGCCATTCTTGGCGAGGTCTCCGGCCACCTTCCTGTCCTGTTCATCCTAGCTCTGCGTGCATGAAGCAATGCTGTTTTCTCTTGGTATTTGAGTGACCCCGCTCCGGTATGGCCTGACGTGTGCTGGGTTTCCTAGTATCACTCACCGCGACATGTGCTTCCTTGACTCTCTGTTTACTCACCACTACAAGCCTCCTCAATTGTGACATTGAAGATCAGACACAATGGCAAATACACCACCGGGTGGTAACTCCCCTCAGCCGCCGACGAGAACCGTGACGCCGCCTCTACTCCAGAACGTTGGAGCTATCGAGGCCGACGTCCATGAAGAAGAAGACAATGATTCTTCGCTCGGCGACGACAACGCCAGTTCAACTGCCTCCATTAACAGCAGCATCATGCGCTACCGTGAAGAAAATGGACGCACGTATCATGCATACAAAGACGGGCAGTACTTCATGCCCAACGATACGCGCGAGCAAGAACGGCTCGATCTGCAGCACCACCTGTTTTTGCTTACCTTCGACGACAAGCTGCACCTTTCGCCCGCCGGGGCAGACGGACATGTATTACACAATGTCCTAGACGTTGGCACCGGCACTGGACTGTGGGCTCTCGACTTCGCGGACGAACACCCCCAAACGCAGGTCATCGGCGTTGACTTGAGCCCCATCCAGGGCGAATTCGTGCCGCCCAACTTGACCTTCCAGGTCGACGACCTAGAGGAGCAGTGGACGTTCCACGCCAAGTTCGACTTCATCTACAGCCGGATGATGACTGGAGCGCTGGCCAACTGGCCGCGATTCTTCCAGCAGGCCTACGCAAACCTGACGCCTGGCGGGTGGCTCGAAACAGTAGACATATGCCCCGTCGCGTGTGACGATGGGAGCATGAGTGACGACTCTGCAGTGTCGAGATGGGTCAATCAGCTCTTGGACGGGACGAAGATGGTCAATCGGCCGTTTGATGGTGCTCTACGATATAAAGAGCAGATGGAAGCGCAAGGTTTCAGTAATTTGACTCAGGTGATTTTTAAATGGCCCATGAATCGATGGCCCAAGGATGCAAAGCTCAAGGAAATTGGTAAGCGGCAAATTCCGTCTTTTGATTTTCTTCCCCTCCAATGCCTACCGTTGATGGGGTCGATTCATTCAGCTTATACTTGGTTGATGGACGGCAAAACATCCATTCCCGCAACAACCCAACACTCAATAATGCGAAAACAAAGAGGGTCCCGGCGCTGATTAAACATGTATAGGTACTTGGACGCTTGAAAACGTTTCTTCGGGGCTCGAAGGACTGAGTGCAGCTGTGTACACTCGAGTCTTGGGATGGAGCAAGGAGGAGCTGGATATCTTTCTGGCCGAAGTTCGACGAGACCTGAAGAACCCTAGTATCCATGCCTACTGGCCCATGTAAGTGTAGTCTTTTCTTGTGTTCCTAAGCTAACTTTGGTTCAGTGTTGTTGTGTACGGGCAGAAACCACAGTGAAAATTGCAATGTTTTGTTTAGTTGTTCCATGTGGGCCTGGGACGCGATTCAAGGTTAATAATTAAACAGAGTTTAAGGTTAGGGTCAATGCAGTTCTGCACTTTACTATTTTGCAGACAGTTTTCCTCTGGGTGATATTGAAGTCATGGTTGCTTGATTAAAATCACGTATTACTCACATGAATTTTTATGTTATAAGACATGGCTGTTTTTCTTACTAGTTTTGTAAAATCACTGGCAGTTAATCTAGTTGGGAATCCAAATGTCGAAACGCTCCAGGGTAAGATGATCCGTTCTAATTACTACTTTATTTGCCTCCCTAATAATTAGTCTACCATAGCAACTGGCTGTTATCTGCTGTAGGTAATCTACTGTGTTGCTTTAACCTGTCTGATGGTATCTATCAAGGCCAAAGTACTGTAAGCAACTGGTTGTAACTTTCAATGGCATGGTGTTGGTAATTCCACAAGTTATGAGCTTTCTCATTTACGGATTTTCCACAATATATGTGACCATACCCGGTCAACATTTGTTGATTCACCCAATAAACATTGTCTAACTCCCAGCGCTCAATACCTGGAAAGGAGGGCACATGGTGTGCAAACTCTAGCTCACACTTGTTGGCGGAACGCGTTTAATTATGACCCACAAAGTAGTGTTAAAGAAACTTGAACCTCTTCATGGTTGACACACATGATTCGCAAGCTTCCAAGATATTTAAATCATCACATAAATTTCCCGCAGTTGAGTGATGCTCCCTAAGTTACTAAAGGGTTGTGCATAGTTATACTTGAACTAATCGGTGCCCTCATGTTCGGCGATTAGGACCGGCCCAATTTCGAACTTGCCAGTGCTCTAGTCTACTCGATGTAGCGGACTGCTGAGTTGGCAATGATGCAATCAATTATTGTTCCTTTTATGGTATATATCTAGTCTCGCTCTTTATACTGATCCAAAGAGATGACCATTCTGGGCACAATTGCTGAAGGGGATTACAATGACAATAGCAATTAGTACTTACATAATTAAGCCGGGTGGGTGGTAGTGCATCGTCTCACTGCCACCATGGTTTGCTGGAGG
Organism: Neonectria neomacrospora; assembly: GCA_013756995.1. Lineage (NCBI taxonomy): Eukaryota > Fungi > Ascomycota > Sordariomycetes > Hypocreales > Nectriaceae > Neonectria > Neonectria neomacrospora. Next base: position 21,229 of record JABSTB010000816.1, on the reverse strand, counting down.
AGTGTTACCCCTCTTCACGGGTGGGCCGTCTCCGGCCGGGATATACCACGGAGGCAATATTCGTACCTCGTATAAATATTGGCCTTCCGATAATTGGAGCTTCTAGAAATCACTCAAGGCGAAGGATCCGTGCTTTACGAACCAACACCCAAGGGTCCCAGACAAGAGTTTCCCAATGGGCGTTAGAGGGATGAATAGGGTGACTCTTGGGCCGAGTTTTCGTATCAAACAACGTTCCTTCGCACCGACGGCGTCGTCAAATGGCCCGAAGCTGTGGTCTTTTCCCGTCCGTGGCGCCACCTTGGGTGAATCGTGACGCTGGGATTCGATCGCCAAGCGGTGGGATGGTCACCCGAGCAGGGCCGCCCTGCACTTCGATGGCGAGACTCGGCCGTGATTGGCCGTCACTTTAGCCATTGTGTCAACCCACCACGTCAGTCCGAAATGAGCATGGCCACAGGGCGACAAGGGGGGGTCGAAATGTGTCCGAGGACCTCTCGATCCCCAGAAAAACGGCCGTCTTGGATTCCGGGTATGCTCTGGTTGAAGCACTATATGGCCTGAAGCCAGCCCGCATTATTCGAGCCATGTGCTAGAGATCCTCACAATTCCGTCGCCGGTAGCGAGAGCCTGGCAGACTGGCCGGCTTTCTTCACTGATAGAGAGACGTGTTGAAGAGCATTTTGTAACTACATCCGACATTTTGCATCTCCACCTTTCCCCCAAACCGCAGCCCGACACCATCGTGGCAACGATGGTGGGTAGTTGGACCGTCTGATATCGTGACAAGAATATTGGGAGGGTATCGTCGAAACCAGAACAAAAAGCCCAAAAGCAAAGAACGCCCCGTCCGAAACCTCTGGAGAGGTGATACATGAATGAATTTCGCCTGCAGTGCGTGTTCTTGCGTTTGCGGTAGACGCATCCGGATATGATGCGTGCGCATGCAGTCGAGGCAGTCTTGCAGCTTTCCCCCTCTGACCATTCGCATCTGCAACGTTGATACGGATCGAATTAAGCAGCCATCGTGAGGAGCGTAGACGTAGATTCTAGCTGAGAAGAATCCACAGTCCGCATCAATATAATTATGCGCCGGCAAGGCCATGTAGCGTCAATGGGGGGATGGCTCGTCGGTGCATGGACTCGACGTCTGTTCCGCCTCTGGCGAGTCGTTGGAAGCCACAGACGACAGATCAGACGGGCTTTTCTCAGACAACGACGCCTGGAGGCAGGTGCAATGCCTCAGCAAGGCTTCGCACCGCGCCAACCTTTCAAGGAGCTCTTGATTTGGACGCCGACGCTTGCGTGGTGGAGCTGGCGTGCTCGGGATGCAAACCGCCTTTAACTGCGGCGCGAACGAGCGTAAGCAAACCTGGACTTGCATGCCATTCCGGGGCCTGGGGAGGTTGTTTTTGATATCGAACTTACCTTGATGCAATTTGAACATGGACTGCTTCGATCGCACTTCTTCTTCCGTTGCTGGCATAGAACACACGCCAGCACCCGCATCGTCTTCTTAGGCTGGCGCAAGGAGAGGGAGGTTTGCTTCACGGATCCGCGGGCGGGTTGGTCCGCCTTGTGAGAGGTTGTGTTGTTCATTGTGGAGTGGTGAACGACCGGTCGTGATCATGGCTTCTGTGGCAGCCTCCGAGCGCGGTTGGGTTATAAGTGGTATAAGCCTTGGAGGTAGCCTCCCCGCAGACCGTCTTCTGGCATGTCACGGGCAAGCCTCTAAGATCGCGGTGTCGAGATCAGGTAATCATGCAGACGTGTTGCAACCCAGTCTAGCGGGTGGGCGAGTCCGGGGTGCCCACAATCCTTGACAGGGTGGGAGCCAGCATGGCAATGCCGCGATGGGCGATGGGCGATGGCTGATCTGAGAGGCAAGAAAGCGTCCGGACAGTCGGGAAGGACGCATTCCCCGAGAGACTCCACCCTGCGGCTCCGACGTACCACATCAGGGAATGCCTCGGGGTCTGCGGACTGAGGCTCACAACGTGACGGACCGTTGACTGAAGCCGTTGTACCGCTTACTTTTCCTTCGAGTCCGTACCCCCCGCGGTCGAGGGCGTGGGCCAACTCGCTCCGTTCTCCTCATATACTCCGTGATGCCCTGTGGCTCAGTCCGGTTTTATGCTGCTGAATGCACCAGTGATGCGTCTCTTTCTACAATTTTACCCCTAAATCCGCCCTCGGGTTGTCACGCGATTCCGGGCGAGTCTGTTGGTCCAGGAATCAGGTGTCGAGAAATAACTACCAGCACCAACTCTCATCTACAGGTGGTCCACGCACATCCACTTGAAACGAACGCCATTGCGACCTAGTGGCCGTATTGTGTTTCTAGGTCGCTTATACCACCTTTAAGGCTTGAATAAGCAGCTAGTCACACCCCGGCATAGCAGATTGTGCGGCCTTAATTGCCCAATATTCGTACCTCGCTCAGGCTGCCACACACGAGCTCCAGCGCCCGCCCCACCATGAGCGACAACTCCGGTGCTCCACCCACTCTCGGAGTGGGTTCGACGCCCCGGGGCTCCGCCGTCTCGAGCCATTCCGGAGGCTCAGTGACGGCCGACGAGGGGAAGAAGGAGAAGTCGATGACTGCGCTTGAAGGCGACACCATGGACGACGAATCCGAGCACGAACGACGCGCCAGCATTGTCCGAGACTTGGCCCGCACTTACACGCACCAGAGCCAGTACTCTGTAGTCGAGGGAAACCCCTTCACGGCCGACAAGGACAGCCCTCTCAACCCGCACAACGAACACTTCCGGGCCATCACATGGGCAAAGTCCATCGTGCGCCTCCTCGCCGACTCGGGGCTGTCGTCTCGCAAGGCCGGCGTCTGTTACCAGGGCCTTAACGTCTTTGGGTACGGACAGCCCACCGACTACCAGAAGAATGTCGGCAACGTGTGGCTGGAGATTGCCACGATACCGCGGCAGCTTCTGGGATACGGCAACACCAGGATCGATATTCTGCGCGACTTCGACGGCATCGTCCGCAACGGGGAGATGCTGGTTGTCCTCGGACCCCCCGGATCTGGCTGTTCCACTTTCCTCAAGACCATTGCCGGAGAGACCAGCGGCATCTACGTCAATGACGACGCTTACTTCAACTACCAAGGTATGTCTTGGCACTTTACATGACAAGGATTGAAAGCTATTCTCCACTTTGGAATAGGGGGCTAACGGGTAGCTGCTGTGGTCTAGGTATCCCGGCAGAAGAAATGCACTCGCAGCACAGGGGCGAAGCCATTTACACGGCCGAAGTCGATGTCCATTTCCCCCAGCTAACCGTCGGTGACACCCTCACCTTCGCCGCCAACGCAAGAGCGCCCCGTAGCATTCCAGGAGGCATCGACAAGCTGACATTCGTCACGCACCTCCGCGATGTGGTCATGGCCATGTTCGGAATCAGCCACACGGTCAACACCCGGGTAGGCAACGAATACGTGCGTGGCGTGTCCGGCGGCGAACGCAAGCGCGTCACTATCGCAGAAGCGTCTCTGAGCGGCGCCCCGTTGCAGTGCTGGGACAACAGCACGCGGGGCCTCGATTCAGCAAACGCAATCGAGTTCTGCAAGACGCTTCGTCTTCAGGCGAAGCTGTTCGACACGGCGGCCCTTGTCTCCATCTATCAAGCTCCCCAAGCGGCGTACGACGTCTTCGACAAGGTCCTGGTCCTCTATGAGGGCCATCAGATCTTCTTCGGTCCGAGCACCGCCGCGAAGCAATACTTCACCGACCTTGGCTTCGACTGTCCCGATCGTCAGACAACGCCAGACTTCCTCACCTCGATGACCAGCCCCTCCGAGCGAGTCGTCCGTCCAGGCTTTGAAGGCCGCGCACCACGAACGCCCCAAGAGTTTGCCGCCGCATGGAAACAATCCTCCCACTATGCAGAGCTTCGGCGGGAAATCGAAGAGTACAAGCTGACGAACCCGATCAACGGACCCAGCGCCGACACGTTCAGGGCCATCAAGAGGGCAACGCAGGCCAAGGCCCAGCGCGCGAAGAGTCCCTTCACTATGAGTTACGGGCAGCAGATCATGCTGTGCATGTGGAGGGGATTTCGACGCCTGGTATCCGACCCGACTCTGACGCTTTCGCAGCTTATTGGTAATTTCGCTATGGCTTTGATCGTAGGAAGTGTGTTTTTCAATCTTGAGCAGACGACTGGGAGCTTCTATCAGAGAGGTGCCTTGCTCTTCTTGGCCTGCTTGTCTAATGCCTTTTCAAGTGCACTCGAGGTCAGCTAATTACTTCGAAGCATACGTTACGCACTTTGCAAACTGACTTCAAACTAGATTCTCACTCTTTACGCTCAACGCCCCATCGTGGAGAAGCATGCTCGCTATGCGCTGTATCACCCATCAACCGAGGCCATAGCATCCATGATGTGCGATATGCCGTACAAGATTCTCAACGCCTTCACCTACAACCTGACTCTGTACTTCATGACAAACCTACGTCGTGAGGCAGGGGCATTTTTCTACTTCCTTCTGCTCACCTTCATCACCACCCTGTGCATGTCCATGATCTTCCGAACAATTGCTTCGGCGTCGAGGACGTTGTCGCAAGCCATGGTCCCTGCTGCACTGCTCATCCTGGCGTTGGTTATCTTCACCGGCTTCGTCATCCCCATTGACTACATGCTGGATTGGTGTCGTTGGATCAACTACATCAACCCGCTGGCGTACGCGTTCGAATCTCTTATGGTAAATGAATTCCATGACCGGGATTTCGAGTGCACGCAGTTCATTCCGAGTCCAGCTATTCCAGCATACGCCAACGTGGACTCAATAAACCGCGTCTGTTCTACCGTTGGTTCGGTCCAGGGCAACAACATGGTCAGCGGCGACGCATACATTAACTCGGCCTTTAGCTACTACCACGCACACAAGTGGCGCAACGTCGGCATCGTCATCGCCTTCGTCTTTCTTTTCTTGGCGACGTACATGGGCTTGGCCGAAATCGTGAGCGCCAAGAAATCTAAGGGAGAGGTTTTGGTCTTCCGCCGCGGCTACAAGTCGCCTGAGGTCGGTAACAAGGCTGCTTCCAACGACGCTGAGTCTAACGAGGCGGTTGCCGGACGGCTGGCCGTGACCGAGAAGCCTGGTTCGTACGGCAGCCAGGATGCGAATATCCAACAGTCCACAAGTGTCTTCCACTGGAATAACGTGTGCTACGATGTCAAGATCAAGAACGAAACCAGGCGTATTCTGGATAACGTTGCAGGCTGGGTCAAGCCCGGTACGATGACGGCATTGATGGTGAGTCTTCTCGAAGAGCATATGCGGCACAGAGAGTTAACACTTACGAATAGGGAGTCTCTGGAGCGGGTAAAACCACCTTACTAGATTGTCTGGCCGACCGCACCAGTATGGGAGTCATCACTGGCGAGATCCTCGTCGATGATAAACCACGAGATGCCTCCTTCCAGAGAAAGACCGGCTATGTTCAACAGCAAGACCTGCACCTTTCCACGACAACCGTGCGGGAGGCGCTCAACTTTTCAGCCGTGATGCGCCAGCCGGGACATATCCCACACAACGAAAAGCTGGCCTACGTCGACGAAGTCATCAAGATGCTCGACATGCAGGATTATGCGGAAGCAGTTATTGGCGTCCTCGGAGAAGGCCTCAACGTTGAGCAACGCAAGCGTCTAACCATCGGCGTTGAACTAGCCGCGAAGCCCCCCGTTCTCCTTTTCGTCGACGAGCCAACGTCTGGCTTAGACTCCCAGACTTCGTGGGCCATCTTGGATCTACTTGAGAAGCTGGCCCGAAGCGGCCAAGCTATCCTGTGCACCATTCATCAACCTTCAGCTATGCTTTTCCAGCGATTTGATCGGTTACTGTTCCTTGCGAGCGGCGGTAAAACAGTTTATTTCGGCGACGTTGGTGATAACTCGGAAACCATGATCAACTATTTCGAGAAGAAGGGTGCGCCGCCTTGCCCGCCAGGCGCCAACCCTGCGGAATGGATGCTCGAAGTCATTGGAGCCGCACCCGGATCTTCTACCGAAGAAGACTGGCCTCAACTCTGGCGAGACTCAGCCGAGTCGGCCGAGACACAGAAAGAGCTGCAACGTCTTACTGATTATCCCGAAAACCCAAGCAACGATGACGACGACCCATCGTCGTTTGATGAGTTTGCGGCCCCGTTCTTGGTCCAGCTTTCCAATGTCACCCGCCGTGTTTTCGAACAGTACTGGCGCACGCCGTCGTACATCTACTCCAAGGCCATTTTATGTGTGCTGATCGGCTTGTTCGTCGGCTTCGTCTTCTACCAGGCTCCCAACACCATCCAAGGCCTCCAGAACCAAATGTTCGCCATCTTCCAAATCCTAACAGTCTTTGGCCAAATGGTTCAGCAGACGATGCCGCACTTTGTCATCCAGCGAGATCTTTACGAGGTGCGCGAGCGCCCGTCAAAGACGTACGGCTGGAAGGTCTTCATCTTGAGCCAGATCATCGTGGAGCTGCCCTGGAACTCGCTGATGGCTGTTGCCATTTACTTTTGCTGGTATTATCCTATTGGATTGTATCGCAACGCAGAGCCAACGGACGCGGTTGCGGAGCGAGGCGCCCTCATGTTCCTCCTGATCCTGACATTCATGCTGTTCACCTGCACCTTCACCGATTTCATCATTGCGGGTTGCGAATCAGCTGATAACGGCGGAAATATTGCGAATCTGCTATTCATGATGTGTCTCATCTTCTGTGGCGTTCTCGCGACACCGAGCAGCATGCCGAGGTTTTGGATCTTCATGTACCGCGTCAGTCCGTTTTCATACCTGGTCTCTGCGATGCTCTCCACGGCAATAGCGAACACAAACGTCGTCTGTGCCGCAAACGAGTACGTCAACTTCCCTCCGCCAGACGGGCAGTCCTGCAAGGAGTACCTGGACGTTTACATCAAGGCTGCTGGCGGGTACCTGACCGACCCCGAGAACACAAGCACGTGTACATTTTGCTCCATTGGGGACACTAACGCTTTCCTGGCCGGAGTACAGTCCAATTATGCTGATAGATGGCGCAACTTTGGGCTCATGTGGGTATACATTGCGTTCAACATTGTCGGAGCGCTGGGGCTCTACTGGTTGGTTAGGGTTCCAAAGAAGGGGAAGGCAAAGACGAAGAAGGAGTAAGTTTCGTTTGAGCATTAAAGAAATGAGGAGAGTTTCGTTTGAGCATTTGAGGAGCGAGAGGTCACAGTTTCTTTGTCATACAAGTTGACCTTATCCGTTTGATTTTAGATATGGACCTAGCTAGTGTAGTTTCCTTCGTAAATATTGCTAAGAGTTCAATGATGCTGCAGTTTCTTCGCGACGTTGTGGCCCAGGTATTTCTCCATATTTGGCACCAAGAACGACATGCTAAAGAGAATGAAGGAGAAAGGGATCGTGGTGTAGAAGACAATCTTGAAAGATCCGATATACGAGTCCCTCAGAGCCAGCCCCACAGTGTCGATAATGCTATCAGTAATCCCCGGGACCGCGGAGTAGTTGCCGGTGGCTGTACCTGCGAGAAGCTGCTTGATCGAAGACTCGGGAAGGCCGGCATCGATGGCTGCGGGGATGACGTTCGCTGGAATCTTCTTGGCCAACTCATTGTTTAAGACCGAGACATACAGCGCCTGAGCAATGGCACCGCCGAATCCGCGGATGGATCCGAGGATTCCCGTCGCCAGACCAATATCTTGGGCCTCCCAGATCAGGGTAACACCGGGGAAGGATATGTTCTCGACGAAGCCGATGCAGGTGCACGTGACAGTGCCGAGCGCGATGGTGGCAGCCCAACGATCGGCCGAGAGCGTAGTCAAGGACGTCATGAAAGCAAAGGCCATACCGCAGACAATGATGCATTGATATTTGACCTTGGGGACGTAGGAGATGCAGATGCCCGCAATGCTCTGGCCGAGGAGGATGCCGCCGCCCACGACAGAGCTCTGCCAGCCAACTTCGGTGACGTCCGATGTATACACGGTGCTGATGATAGTTGGCCAGAGAATCGTGAGAGAGTAATAGACCATGGAGCCGACTGTAGCGATGGTAATGATTGCGACGAAGCCGATCTTCTTGAACATTCGTGGGGGCATCAACGGCTGCGTCTTGCAGAAGAACCCCTCTGAGCACGGTCAGTATTTGAATCTTGCATCAAAACGATGGTACATACCGTAAATCCCAAACGAGGCAAGCAATGCAACGCCAATCAGCAGAGTGCACAGAGTCTGGGCGCTGTCCCAGGGATGCTGGGTTCCACCCCACGACAGGCCGATGAGGAAGAGCACACAGCCCGAGATGTACAGGAACATGCCGATGAAATCCAGGTCCTTGGTCATCTGCCACTTGCTCTTTCCGTTGACGTGCAGTTGGCTGTAATCCGGAGGGTGATAGAAGAACCAATACAGGGCCAGAGATATGGCTCCAAGGATGTCGCCGAGGAAGTAGCTCCAGCGCCACCGGGAAGATGTGTGTTCGAAGAAAGCTCGCGCAATGACGGGTCCGAAAACGGCGAAGGGCAACGACGAAAGGAACACGAGAGTCGTAATCGGGCCCCTCCACTTGTTAGGAACGAGCTCTCCCAGGATGATGCCAAAGGAGAGTTGACCGGCAGCAGCCACGCCGTTGCAGACGTTTGCCGCGATGAGCATCTCCACGCTCTGGGCGCATGAACCGATGATGCAGCCGATGAGGCCGAGGACGGTACATCCTAGAACCATCCACTTTCGGCCGTACATGTCGGAGAGTCGGCCGAATAGCAGAAAGCCAATCGAGCTTCCCATGGTCCACATTGTCGCCACCCAGTTGATGTTCTTCGAAGGGCCGATATCTTGGTTGATGAGAGCTCTATGCGCGGGTTAGGGCACGTAACAGTGATGTTGCTAGGGCGGTGACGAACAGAGTGTTGGCCGGGAGCACCCAGCCTAGATACGCGCAAATGCTTCCAAGGCATTGGGCCTAGATAGAAATAAGGTCAGAATGTGCTGTGAGACTACGTGTAGTCGGGCCTTGGAGTCGTGGAACCTACCGTGACTGTACCGATGAACTGCGGGCTTAAGAAGTAGCCCTTGGGCATCTGATCATACTCGCCGCCCACAGCTTCGGCATCCAGATAGTCGATAGTGCCATCGGCATGGACGACCTTTTCTGTGTGGTTCCCTGCCTTATCTAGGACGCCATCGCCAGCTTCAAGGTGCGTAGCCCGCAGGTCCTTCTCCTCGGGACCGGAATCAGGCGACATGGTGGTGACTGTTTACCCGTCTGCCTCAGGGATGCAATGGGTTTCGAGGTGTTTGTTTGATACAAGATACGAGAGAAAGCATCGAGCTTAAGCGGGAAAGGTCCGTCTCTTATGAATCCCAAGCGTGACGGATGTGGGGAGGATGGAATATGTTACCCCGGACTGCGGACCCCAGGAAATCTCAAAGACCAGATTCTGGGGAAGGGGTATGACTCGGTCCAGAGAGGCAGTGTTTTGCAGAGAATTGAGTGTGCAGCGGCTGACTGATACCTACTGGCGCCAAACTATGCGAGGTCTAGACCCGGGTCTGTCTCGAGGCACAAGCCAAAGCCACAGTGGGCAATCGGATTCACGTGTGAGACACGCCAGGATTCTAGAAACGGGCTTGACAAACTTCACTTTGTGCATTTGTGCTGGGTGTTGGTCTTGGCGCATCTCCAATGCGTGGAGGATGAACTCGTGGCACGCGGGACGAAGTCGTGGCACGTAGGACGGTCTAGACCTCGTTCCAGCATTGCCCTTCCAGGATGGCAAACGTCATGAGCAAAAGCTGAAGCAATGTGCCTTGCATAAGCTGGCTGAATGCATCCGGTCGCATCAAATAGCTAGGGAACGCGATGTACTCTGGAGAGCCGAAGGAAAACCGCTTCCGATGGTGCAGCGTGCCCCCTTTCCCCGCTTCCCCACGCCAAAACTCGTTCGGTAAACGATAACCGATCACCGTAATCAAAGGAGATTTGTTCATGCGAAATTGACCGTCTGAGGATATCTGTTTGTTCCAATTTGGTGTCACAACTGTCTTTGGGATTTAGAGACTTGTACCCGTGATCCATCCGCGTATTCTAGCTGCCTTTGAGGAGATGGATGACCATTTCCAGAGGTTCCGGGCCTCGAACGATCCATTATGCTCACAAGTATCAGGGCGCGTGATAGCTCGAGACCATACGTCTACTTAAAGTAATATATAGTTAACAACACAGGCAATTTGAAGAGTACCAAGTTTCTCTCAGAGTCAGCAATTAGGAAGAATTAATTAAGTCCTTTCAAAACTTGTTAAATAAGGATGCGTCATGTAACAGACTCAGCGAAAGGTCTTGAATAAGTAAACACGTTCGTTCGCGCAATGATGCAAATGTTGCCTGCCCAACTTGCCGTACAGCTAGGCCATCCCTATTTTTGGCGGGCAATACATAAGTGCCAGAACCTGCGCAAGTAAACTCACAGTCTACTTCATACTGATACAAGTCCAAAAGTCTCCGGACGCATCGATGAACGCAGTAGAAGGATTCAGTGAAGAGCTTATAATTAACACGCCAAGAGAGCTACTAGGTATCGATTCAGGTCCAACATACGTACTCAAAGTAAATCTAAAAAATCATCATATCGGCATAATTCATCACTGGTTCTTTCCCAGCATCCGTCCCACCTCCACCATCCTCATCACAGACTCCGCACTCTCCTTGGTCAGCCTCTCCGCCTCGTTGACGGCATCGTCGAGTGACATAGGCCGCTGGATGATGCACGTGAAGGCATCAATCCCAATGTCGTAGTTCACTCTCGCACCGGGGCCGATGGTCCCCGCGATAGCAATGACTGGCAGGTTATGCTTCTTCGCCAGCCTGGCCACTTCGGCTGGGATCTTCCCGCGAGGCGTCTGGTCATCGATGCCTCCTTCGGCGGTCAAAACTAGATCGCAGTCCTCGAATATTCCCGTTAGGTTGACATACTGCATCACAATCTCGTACCTCGGGCGCAGTCGTGCCCCGACCAAGCGAATCGCCGCCTCCAGCTACAGGAAGCGACACTCCGTCTGCATCGAGAAGCCGTGCGCCTAGTGCCTGAAGCATTCCTGCACCACCGTCACATGTGCCGGAATCCCCGCACCCAACCAAGATACGGCTTGCACCAGCACTTAGAGCGGCAAGGATGAGCTCGCCTACACCAAAGGTCGTCGTAGAACCTGGGTGGCGCTGGTTGGACGGTACCAAGCTGAGTCCCGCGGCGGCCGCCATCTCGATAACAGCAGTGCGGGACTCGCCTGGATTGCAACCAAGTATACCGAAGAAGGAATCAATGCGGTCACCCACTGGGCCAGTGACGGAAACCTGATGGATAGTACCCCCGGTTGACGCAACGAGAGCATGTGTGAAGCCCTCGCCTCCATCAACGAGGGGCACCTTGCGAACCACCGCACGGGGCTCGACGGCGAGAATCCCGGCCTCAATACAGTCGGCAGCTGTGCCTGGCTTCAGGCTGCCCTTGAAGCCGGAAGGGCAGACGAGGATTCTCATGGAGGGTGTATCGGCGCGACGGGCCATGTCTAAGGTTACAACTTTTGAAACGAGGTAAAAGTTAAGGCTCAAGCGAAGGTTGTCGTAATCATAAGTTGTTTGTAGCGAATGAGTGCCGTCTGGGAAGACGAAACAAAAAGCGAACGTTGGGTTGAGAGTTTGAAGAGTTAATCCGAGATGTATATGTGGAAAGGAGGATCAATTTATCTATCGATGAAATGAGTTGGCATCTACGCAGAACGACCGACGTTGAGCTTCCGGTTCTCAGACCGCGTCATTTCTTAGCATCTCCCTCTCCAAGACGTCTTTGATTTCCTTGCCCCAAAACGTCTCTACCGCAATGGACTCGGTGTAGACAGCCCAGCGCTCTCTCGTCTGAAACTCAGCCTCTCCCATCCGTCCAGCTGCCAAGAGGGGGCACTGTATCAGGACGAGGCGCGATACTACCAGAATAGCAACATGTCGTATGCTATCCTTCTAGTTGCGGACTCGGCAGTCCTCTGGCGTTGTTTCCAGTATACTTACACATCACGCGACAGACGACTGGGGCGAGACGGTGCCTGAGGCCGCGTCATTCTGGGTGCTTTGGTGTAGAATGTGGCTGGGACGATCACGTTTTCTTACTCTTACAAGTAAGTTACAAGATACAAGAACCAAGAGCAGTGTCAAAAGGGCTACTTAGGTGCAAGGGCGGTACTCCATAGTCATCAATCCGCACACTGGAGCCAGGGTCTGTTTTACATTTGGCCGGGGTCATAGCCACCTGGGAAATGCTTGGCATAGTTTATCCTGACGGCATTCAAGGCCACGGAGCTTCACCGCCAATCAAGAATGCCCACGCGACAGCAAAGTGCTCGCTTTTAGAAGCAGACCAGGGCTGAGGCGGGTCGAGATAGACTACTTTGCTAGACTGCATCAACCTTATTCGCGTTTTACGTCTTGGCGATCCGATTTACGAGCGTCGCCGGGCGGGCTTGCGATGAATGAGGCTTAGGCGGATAGCTTCAGCCACCACCCTGACGAAGACTCCCCGTTTTTAAACACACCGTCTCCCCAATCGAAGCCCCGGGCTGACATGCAGGGCCGTCGAACAAGGTGCGGCGTTGTCGATCTTGGAAGCGGAAACTTGGAGAAGTCTTTGACGCTTCGCTGTCCTGCACACGTGCTGCCCTCGTGTTTCACCGTCTTCTCCGGGACGTCGTGGAGTGATGGAATGTGGCCCATCGATTGGGCTTTGGGCAGTGCATATGAGTCCTGCCATTATTCACAGAATTATCTGGGTTGCTGCGGGCGCCGTCACGTCGTTGATGAAGGCTGCGTTGCGTCACCTTGCGCCCAAAGCCTTGGACTTGGGACCTCAGCCACGGGGCCATGACAAGATCCCATCATTGTCTCCGAAGTCTTGGCCCTGGGGCCCACTAGACGAGAGATAAATGAGACCCTGAAGATCCGGCCATCTGTGCTTGCATCTCCAGTCACGGGCATTCCCATCCATTCGCTTGCATCATCACTTTCTAAACCACCTCACCGTGGCTCTGTTCATTCGTTCCCACCAAAGCATAATTCTGTCGTTATCGTCTGCTCATACACAGTAACGACATGACCAAGACCCCAACCCTCTCTCGAGCGAGCTCTAGGTCTTCCATCTGGAGGACTTGGAGCCCTATGTTCGATCCCCTTTCCAACTACGACAAGTCGCGGTCTCAGTACCCATGGCTCAAGGGCGCTGAAGACCGTGACCCTCCTAGCACTAATCCTCTCCGGCGTGCGACACCGTTGCCGTCGCTTATCGAGATCCCCGACAATACACGTCGATCCGGCCAAGGCCAAGACCCCTACGACTCCGATCAGGATTTGGAAAGCTCAGACCCAGATCCTCTGCTGGGGGTCAGCGAAGAGGACCCAAACCTGGTGGGTATAACTACTACATCAGAACCATATCACAGTACTAATCGTTCTTTTCAACAAGGTCACCTGGGATGGTCCCGAAGACCCGATGAATCCCCACAACTGGAGCCGCAACAAGAAATGGGTGTCTACCGTCCTCGTCTCTTGCTTCACCTTTATCTCTCCCGTCTCCTCCACCATGCTGGCACCCGCGCTACCCGACCTAGCAGACGAGTTCAACATCACATCAGACTTTGAGACGTATCTCATCATGTCCATCTTCCTTCTGGCATATGCTGTCGGACCGTTTATTTTGGCGCCACTGTCCGAGATGTATGGACGCGTAGTTGTGCTTCAATCAGCCAACATGCTCTACCTCGTCTTCAATACTGTCTGTGGATTCTCCCGAAGCAAGCAACAAATCCTTGTGTTTCGATTTTTAAGTGGGCTAGGAGGAAGTGCCCCGCAGGCGGTATGATACCCAAATTGCACGGCTCTTCCCAAGTGCCGGACGTTCATTTTGCTGACACTTCTCAAATACTAGCTTGGAGGTGGCGTCTTGAGTGATTGCTGGAAGGCCGAAGAGCGCGGTACAGCAACAGCTATATACAGCCTTGCCCCTTTTCTAGGTCCTGCTGTCGGGCCTATCGGTAGGTTGCCTTGTCGAGGTTGAGACACGAGCTAACGAGTAACAGCCGGTGGTTACTTGACCCAGTTCATGAACTGGCGCTGGATCTTTTGGATCGTCTCTGCAGCTGATGCATTCGTGCAGATGCTTGCGTTTCTGTTCCTCCAGGAGACATATCCCCCCAAGATCCTCAAGGTCAAGGCCCGGAAACTTCGAAAGGAAACAGGCAACAAATCCTTGCGCACCGAATACGAGCGACCCGATCAGACATTTGCTCAGGTCTTGCGCAAGAACCTGATGCGGCCTTTCATCATGCTCTTTACGCAACCAGCGATACAGATCACTGCTTTGTACCGAGGGTATTTGTATGGGCTAATGTACCTGGTGTATGTACACCGCTTCCCTACTCAATTGTCTGTTATTAAATTTCTACAGCTTAGCTTCGTTTCCACTTGTCTGGGAGGAGCAGTATGGCCAAGAACCTGGCCGAGCAAGTCTCAACTACCTTTCACTCGGAATTGGGTTTGTGCTTGGGCTACAGGTGTCCGGCCCCATGATAGACAAGGTAATTACTCTCCCACGCAAGACCATACACGAAGCCATCTAGTTAACAAAACCTCGCCAGGTCTATGCTTCACTGAAAAGACGCTATTCTCATCCCGGTCGACCGGAGTTTCGGGTTCCCCTCATGTTTCCAACTGCATTAATCACACCAGCTGGACTGGTGTTGTACGGGGTATCAGCGCACCTTCAACTCCATTGGATTATTCCCAACATAGGAGCAGGAATCTTTGCGGCAGGGCTGATTCTTTCCTTCCAATGTGCGCAGACCTACATCGTTGACTCATACGAGCGGTATGCAGCCAGTGCCACAGGAGCCGCAGCATTCGTGCGCACCATGGCCGGCTTCAGCTTTCCACTCTTCGCCCCAGATATGTACAAGGCCCTTGGCATCGCATGGGGAAATGCGGTTCTGGCTGGGACTGCCATGGTGTTGTGCCTGTTGGCACCTATGGTGTTGTGGCGATGGGGCGAGTGGATCCGGAAGAAGAGTCCGTACTGTGCTGGATGAAGTGTCGCCCTGGGGTTCACGTATAGACTAGAGTTTGGATTTGCATAGGTTATTTAGACACGTGAATACACACCTATTATTGTTTGATTGTCTGTCTTTATAGTTTTACTTATTCACTCATACGAACGGTGTATGTAACTATATTTTAAACTACTAGATTATTTTTCTAGCCTAACTTTTCTCTATGCTCTTTTTTATTGCTGAAATATTGAAAAGTCGTTTAGTATAGCATAGAGGCGGACAGTCACAATGCAATGATACCTGAAGGCTTACACTAGACTCAAGTATTTTACGATAAGTAGTTTCTTTGTAACCAGTTTCTCAGACTCGGTAGAAAACCTACAACAATTACCCAGGATGAATTCATTATCTGCCTCGTTCAAAAAAGGAAATCGAATGCGGATCATATTTGGACCGTAGCCGGAACCTGGTTACCGTACCGACGAAAAAGGGGCAATCAACAAATGAGGGGTAGATAGTGCTTCTCATGAGACAAACTTCGCGAAGAAGTTCCGTCCGACTAACTTTTTCTAGTGCCACGCAAATACTCATCATTTCCGGAAGAATATACTACACTATGTCAAAAACCACTCGCCCTGAGCCGCCCGTTCTTAAGCGCGATGGCTTCCAAATCGTCGGAGGCTACTTCAGTGCGGCAGGCGTTAAACGAGTTGAGGGCGCGCGCTTGGAGGAGTTGTTCAATCCCGAGAGCCTCCGACTGAAGAGAGACCAGAAATCTGCCCAGGAATCTGCTAAGAGCTTATTCAGAAAGCCTTTCTTCGCCGGACAGCTGCGGTATTACGGAATCAAGTTCACTTCCAATGCCACAATGGACAACCTTCGCACCCTGCTCAAGGACGCGGTTAAACAAGGCAAGGTAGGTGTTGAGCCATGCTCACGCTTTAGTCTGGGTGCTATGTGTCTTTAACTCTTCGTGAATTATGCTAAGCTTCTGCTCCTCAGTGTAACAAAGTTGCAGCATCCGTGGTCACCTTGGAGCAGTCAATGCGACGCGACTACGAACCTCTGCATAAGATATGGAACAGCGAAGTCTCCGCCTACGATGCGAGAGAAAGACAGAAAGGCGATGAAGAATTTGCCAAATGCACTACCGCGGGTGAAAGAGCAACTTGCGACCTAGATAGATTCATGGAGCATTACTTCCTCACTGATGGGCTGCCCGACAAACGCAAAACAGCCGAATCGCTTGCCCTACATGGTTTTGGTGATAGGTGGAAGCTTCACGCAAAGGTCGAGCCAATCCCCGATCTTCACACCCACAGCGGCGGGTTTGATGCGGATAGAGTCGTCTGTATTGGATGGCATCGTGACGCTGTTTGGTCCTTGGCCAGCCGTATCACTGCGGATGCCGCTAAGGCGCAAAAGAAACAAGATGATGCCAAGTGGGAGGAGAAACTGGAGGCCCACAAGCAATACGTTGCTCGGTCAAGCCAGGGCAGCTCATCGCCAAAGAAGAGAGGGAGACCTGCTAAGAAAGCGTCACCGCAATCGTTCAACCTCGAAAAATGTCTTGGTTCATATATCATACAGTGCGAAGATGTCACAGATGGCTGGGATCACATCCATATTGGCGACCTTACTCTGGATGTCTGTAAGGGCAAAGACGGAACCTTGACTGCAAATTTCGACTTCGGGATCATAGAAGGGACGATGCTTCTGAGCCTTTCGGAAGAGAAACTGGATGCGATCACAGGCCAAAATTCGGATGATGATGAAGCTTCAGGCTCCGAAACTTCAGACTCTGAAGCTTCTCAGAGTGACGAATCCGACTCGGACAACTTCGACGATGGCAAGAAGGGCAAGAGGACGAAAACGTTCGCACGGGCTGCCACAAGGGACCGGACAGACCAAAGCACTGGCCCCAAAGCAAAAAGCGCAAGGTAACGCCTTCACTCTCCCGTCGAGTCTATTACAGACTGCGAGGTCGCGAGACGGGCGAGGGCGAGATCTTTTCGGATCCAGAGTCTGGACATCTCGATTTCCTGAATGAGGAATGCGCGGAGTTTGCAGGCATGGCTCACTACTTCCCTTACCTTAGTAGGAACGTCAAGTTTCATGGATATAAGGTGTCAGATAAGGCACAGACTAGACCTAAGGAGTGGAGCTCGTTTTCTGAGAAAGCATACGAGAATGCTAGGGTGAGCAGATGGTGTTAAGCAGAGGGCATGCTATGATGACTTTGTTTCTACTTTTGTACGATATCGACGAAGAGAAAGTAGCACTTAATATATATCGTGCATCGAGTTCCTGTATAACATTGATAGTTGTGTCCGCGTAACTAGATTATTGAATGCACCACTCATATCGGCCGACTCTTGCTGAATATCTCGTTTTTCACGATGAACACATTTCTACTCTATTAAATACCAAGGTTATACACTAATATGAGTATGCGTATATTATTGATAATGAATAGTAAAGACAGGGACTGTGGAAGGATTAAAACATTTCACCTCAAGTCAGCCGGTGAGATCCGCGATCATGGAGTTCCATACTATCTGTCTGTGGCCAAAGGCAATAAAATTCTTAGTCGGAAACTTCGCTAACACAGCCTCCAAGCAGTCTCACTGTGACTTTTGGTTAATTAGTAAGAAGACCTGAATGGACACTATCTATTATGCTGAGCACGATAACGGTGTTCAAGATTCATCGGCTTGAACAGGGTCCAGTAATTAATTACCCTGTAGGTATATCTGGCTGGGAAACGCCAATTACCAAAATCGGCCCAGTTGCCAACTTCCTGCTCATCAGTCCCTAGCTAGACGTCCGATCCCGACCTTGTCCCACACAGAGGTGCTGGCTCTGGCGTATAAGCAATAGTAGATGGAAGTGGTTGAAATTTGGGTGTTGGCAGCTGGTGAGTCAAGTATCTAGGCAAGGTGCTAACGAACTATTACATATACTTCGATGGCAGTGAAGTCGACCACTAGGTGTGGCCTTCATCCGTTCATCACTAACATTCTTCCCGATTTCGAAGACATTACTTTAGGTGGTGGGTCATCCGATGTACGCCAAGTCGAGATGCATTTCCTATTGATTAAGGAGGGGTGACCGATCCATACTTCACCTCGGTGACAATGCTCATGTCAGCACCTTGGGAAGTGATGTATCTGATTCAAGGGTATTTCCAGTTAGATGTCGTCTCCTTCCACCTAACCTCAATGGCCAAGGCTCGATCTGCCGGGAATGGTCTCGTCCTTCTTAAGAACGAGGGTATTCTCCCTGCCTAACCTAAAGAGTTACGAAACAAAGCCTTTGATAAGCCCCGTGCGAAGAAGCCGACCGCGGGTGGGAGTGGAAATGGGCTGTTCCATCACCAGTCAAGCCCTCCAACAGCACACTCTTCAACACAGTGTCTACGATCCGCATTGGCCTTTTCTCGTCCTACGATGAGGATGACATTCTCAGCTAGGCTGTTTTGGCTGCGGAGGAAGCCAACCTTGTCTTGATTGTAACGGGGCTCGATGAAGAAAAGGAAGGAGGGGATCGATGTAGTACTTTCCCAGAGACACCCCTAACGGCTTTGTCGAATATTGGGAGGGCGTGCTCGTCGGGTATCGTCATTCGCAGAAGCACCGAGATCAATCCTCTGTGAGTATTCAGCTTTGGATTAGCCTATTGTACACCCAATTTGTGTTGTCGTATATCACAGTGTCGAGATCGTTCGAAGATCGAAACTATTATGCACCAGTCACGGTGAGTGTAACCAGTAAAGGCCCATATGATGGGCACGAGGTTGTGCAGGTGTATATGTCACCTTTTTCAACAATCAAGGCTTTCGGTTTGGTGTCGCACGAGAGAGCTTTTCCGGGATTTGAGAAAGTGGTCGCCCCGGTCGGACAAACTGTTGAAGTTTTGATTCTGCTGTCGAGGATGTACCGTTAATGGGTTGGCAATAATTTAGTTGACTTGGCCAGCGAAGTTAAAGAAAGAGTAGAAAATGGTCACAAAAGAGAAACTAGACGCCGCATTTCGATTAACAAAATGACCTCAAAGTTTCCAGAGGTTTGTGCAGTTGAAGAAGTTATTGATTACAAGACACGTGTGGTGGCAATTTCTAACAAGGTGTTGGATTTATAGGTCACGAGTACGCTGGCTTCTGTTGTGCTTGGGTAGTTTAATTTGCAGTGTGCTACATTGTGACGAAAGGTTGGTAAGAGCGTTACTATTTAAGCTACCGAGGCTAAACATTATAAATCTATCCGCATAATTTGGTATTATACAATCAAAGTCATTAGAGCCGGCCCTGTGTCGTGAGAATTAAGCATGAACTGTCCCTCTATGGGCATTGCATGCTCCGGCCCTTAAACTCCGTGAAACACCCTGACGACACCGGCCGCAGATCGTTCCGAGCCCGTTTCCTCGTCGCGTGAGCCGCTATGTAGACTCAGGTCCTTGCCGCCGGCGCTCAGCTCGGCGGGGATGCAGCCCGGTGGCGAGCGACGCTCATCGGGCGTGGCCTCCTCGCTTCGGACTTCGACCTCGTGGCGTTGGTAGATCTTCAACGGCATCGAGTACGTCGTGTTAATCTGCTCCTCGCTGTCAAGGCGGTGGATCGTAGTGTCGCCGGCGCGCGCCGCGGACCGCGGGCCGTGGCTGAAGTCGGATCGGAATCGCGTCGAGGGGTTCGTAGAGCGCTTGTTAGAGTAGCCGGCGAACGACTTGAGGTTGAAGACACGGCGGAGCAGTGTCCAGATGTAGGGGAGATTGGCGGTGATGAGGGCGGTGGAGGACTCTCGGATGTACCAGAATGTCCAGTTGGAGCCAAAGGGCTCGTTAAAGCTGTAGAATTTGTTGAGGATTGCGGAGAGGATCTAGAGGGAGGCAATGGTCAGCGTTGTCACGGTTTCGGGGCTTGGTATAGACTTACAGTAAAGGCACCCAGCGCGAACACGGCGACGAGCACCGCTTTTCTCTTGGTGGGCAGCTGGGACTTGAGGAATATCGGCATGGGGATGGCGATAATCATGATATCGGATGAGATGTTGAGGACCGCATTGGTGATGAGGTGGTTCGTGGCAGCCGAGCATTGAACTAGGGATCATGTCAGCAATCGTGTTCAACGGGGTTCCAACGAGAAGCGCGAAGGGATTGAGGACTAGGTTGTGGACGTACTGCTAGGGGTGGGAACGGCCCAATAGTTATGGAAGGGCCGGCACCAGACGCCGAAGTAAAGGATCTCCATAAGAACAAAGCCAACGGCGACATATGCAGCCACAATCTTGACAGCCAGGTTCTGCTTCAAACTCATGCTATCAGGATGTTAGGTTGCATGTTCGGCGAGGGGGGCAGCGAGGGTTAACGAACGTCAAGCGGTTGTACATGAGCAGCAGGCAGGTCTTGGTGGTCCAGATGGTGATGCACTGCATCTGCTCGACAACAAGGACCCATTTCGAGCCGACGATTCTTTCGCGGATGTTGGCCGGGGTGAGAGTCGTGCCGTCATTGGGGTCGATTAGATTGCTGCTGGTGTGTGAGATGATGCTCATGCCGACCATTAAAACGGTGTCGGAAATCTAGGGCAGGTTAGAATGCGTGGTTCGGGCGCGAAGAGAACGGAGGGCGGGCGTGGAATCGGTATAACGGACCATGGCGAGCACCATCAGGTAATCTTCGAGCTGCAACTTCTTGAACTCTCCCAGCAGCATCTTTCGGGAAATCCTGGAATCAGAGTAAGCATGTATACAGACAAAACAGCAAGCATTCTCCCAAGGACGGGAGGGTGATAGAAGGCAGAACACACAGTCTGGCAATGACGATAGCCCACGTCAGGGCGTACCACGTCCATATTTCCGCTACGAAGGCCGACATGGTGATGATGATGATATGAGGATAACTCTGGAGGGGAGATTCACGCCTCGAGTCAATGGCGGGGGATCGTCAGCATCGGGCCAAAGCGTCGGAGAGGCGAAGCTGCGCAAGGAAATGATGTGCGCCAGAGAGGCTCGCGCATTGCCCGGGATGGTTGTGTGTTGTTACGTGGGCGGGAAGTGGGAGGCGGGAGGCGGGAAGGCAATGAATGACACTGACAAGCAACAAGGCAACACCAAAGCAACAGAAAGGACAGGATAGTTAGCGGG
>JABSTB010000812.1:0-33763 GCA_013756995.1 Neonectria neomacrospora | reverse complement strand
CGGGAATTGTGTGGGCGGGCGCTGCGGGAGAGGGTGTCGTCGTGCGGAGGAGGGTTGCGTCTGTGCGAAGGGGGTGGATGGCTTTGTGCCATATCAACGTGGGTTAGTTGAGTTTGTAGTCTAAGTTGTCGATGATGGCGTGGAGATGAGCTGGGCTTGACGAGATGGTGCGGCCGTGGCCGGTTTGTTGGGCTGTACCCGGCTGAAACCTGTCAGTCCTGTTACAGAGAAAGTACTCATACATGTCACAATACCAAAACGGTCGATATGTATTAGACTCAAGGCACAGCTTGCATGGGTATGGCGCTGGTGGTGTTGACGCAGCTCGCTCATCCATGCCAATATCCATTTACACGCCAAGCACCACGCGGCACAACCTCGTCCACCACGCCGCCATATCGCAAGCGGTCTGCCCCTCGAGTTTCTGAGATCTCCATCTTGCCCGCTTCCGCATCTGAGCCCGCGTAACCCGGCCGCCTGGATACGTATGTACGTAAACATGTAGTAGCACCACCACCGCCTTGGCTGTCCAACAGATCCAACCCTTCTCGTCCTCGTCCATCCAAGGGGTCTGCGCCAGGGCCATGCCCTTCCCCGTGCGGGACAGAACCTGGCGTGATACGCAAGCCCCTGGACAGGAATAGACAATCAAGCTGGGACAAACACCCGCCGCGTTTGCTGGAAGTCGTCTTGTCTGCTGATGGCGTGGGAGAAAAGCCTCGATGGCTCTCTTGAGCTAGCTGCCGGGAAGACCATCCACTCCAAGGGCAGGACACCATGTGCAGAAAAAGCTGCAAACCTCCAGACTCCAACAACGCATCCCCCCATCGCGACTCACCCCAAAACAGGCAATTCCCCGACGGTGCCAAGCACGCCCGTCCAGCTACCCCGCAAGTCGGACGATGACCCCGGATCCTCAGCGGAGCAGCCTTTGGCCCGTCACGGTAGATCTTGCGGGGACAACGCGGGG
This sequence comes from Neonectria neomacrospora, assembly GCA_013756995.1. Classification (NCBI taxonomy): domain Eukaryota; kingdom Fungi; phylum Ascomycota; class Sordariomycetes; order Hypocreales; family Nectriaceae; genus Neonectria; species Neonectria neomacrospora. The sequence goes on along the minus strand of JABSTB010000812.1, from coordinate 32,793 downwards.
GAACCAGTCAAGACGCTGCCCATGGTCATGACGGGGGTGGCCATCTCCGTGCGAGCTTGGCTGTTCTCAGTCTCGCTGAGGAAAAAGAGAGAGGAAAGCTGGGGACGTTTGGACTAGGACGGCCGCCACCCGAGGCATCTCTGGGCGTTCTATCGAGGTTGATTGGGCCGTCGGTAAAGCGGGCTTGGGTCAACGGCCGACGACGAGTCCAAGCTTGGAAAATATCGTGATGCTTGCTCTGGGGAAGCCTGGTGGTGTGGGAGCGGACGGGATATAAAACAGGTCAGGTTGGACGTGGCCCAAAAGAGCCGGTTGGAGACAAGGGCGAACTGGGATCAGCAGTCCAATACGACCAACACACGCACGTCTCCTTGCATGATACTCTGTACGAGATTCATTCTTGCCTTGCTAGGAATTCTGTGTTACCGTTCGAGCTTGTTTCTGCCGATCGTCTCCTCCTCCCCTCTCCAATCCGTTTTCGTATAACTTGGCGCCCAACCCCCCGTCCTACGCTGCCAGAGACATAACACTCTGTCAAAAAAAAAACAGACCCAGCATACAGTAAGAACCAACGGGAGATACATCCACCAATTCATCTCCCATCCTGTCCTCTCACCTCCCGTGTCAACATCACCCCATCAATCATGGACAGGCCACCTGCCGACAAAGATACCTCCGGCCTCGAGGGCCAGATCGAGACCAAGCATCTCGACTTGGCTCCCAGCAAGCTCAGCTCCGAGCAGGACCACGACTTTGGCTTCACGCCTGAGGAGCAGCGCAAGATCATCCGCCGCGTCGATCGCCGGCTCGTCGTCACGGTCGGCGCCATGTACTGCGTGTCCCTCATGGACCGCACCAACATGAGCGCCGCCAACATTGCCGGCATGAGCGTTGAGCTCGTCCTGACGGGTTTCCGATACGTGAGTTCCCAGAAGCTTTTGATGACAGGCTTGGTATGCTAACGGTTGGGTTACTAGAACATTGCCAACTTGGTCTTCTTCATCCCCTACATCATCTTCCAGCCGCCTTCTACGATCCTGATCCGCAAGATTGGCCCTCGGTTCCATCTCGCCATCATCACAATGCTCTGGGGCGCCGTCATGATTGGAATGGGGTTCGTCAAGAAGTTTCCGCAGCTTGCTGCTCTGCGAGCTGTTCTGGGCGTCTTCGAGGCTGGTTTCTTCCCCAGCTGTGTCTATCTTCTCAGCACATGGTACACGCGATGTAAGCCGTTCTGCACCTTCAGACTTGTGTGAGCGATGCTGATCTTGGATTAGATGAGGTCGGAAAGAGGTATTCCTCCTTCTATCTTCTCGGTTGCGTTGCCTCTGCCTTTTCCGGAATTCTTGCCTATGGTGTAAGTCCCAACCTCTCAGTTCGCCTCACCAGACTCACACCCATCTAGCTCATGCAACTCGGCGGTCGCGAGGGCCTCACGGGCTGGCGCTGGATCTTTATCATCGAGGGAGCTCTCACCGTCTGCCTCGGCATCGGCGGCTACTGGCTGCTCGTCGACTTCCCCGACTCGAAGCGCGAATCGTGGTCGTTCCTCAACCAGCGCGAGCGCGACTGGATCGTGGCCCGCATCAACCGCGACCGAGGTGACACGCACATCCCGCCGTTCCAGCTCAGCAAGTTCCTCCGCGGCGGCGCCGACTGGAAGATCTGGGCGTACGCCATGATCTTCTTCGACACTACGACCATCACGTACGCGCTCGCCTACACGCTGCCCATCATCCTCGTCGGCAACATGGGCTTCACCGTCGCCCAGGCGCAGTGCCTGGTCGCGCCGCCGTACGCCTTCGCCGGCATCGTCATGTTCACCACGGCTTGGGTCGGCGACAAGTACCACGTCCGCGGGCCCATCATCCTCTTCAACATGGTGCTCTGCCTCATCGGGCTGCCGATCATGGGCTGGGCTGCCAACGCCAACGTGCGGTACTTTGGCGTCTTCCTCGTCACCGCCGGCGCCAACAGCAACATCCCCGCCGTCATGTCGTTCCAGGCTAACAACGTTCGCGGCCAGTGGAAGCGCGCCTTCTGCAGTGCTACGCTCGTGGGTTTCGGTGGCTTTGGCGGCATCGCGGGCAGTCTGGTCTTCCGCGAGCAGGACAAGCTGACGGGATACAAGCCCGGCATGTACGCGTGCATCGCGTGCTCGCTGCTGACTATCATCTTGGTGCTTGTTTGCGATTTCTCCTTCAAGAGGCAGAATGGCAAGGCCGACAGGGGAGAGAAGATTTTGGAGTCTCATCATGTGAGTTGTCCCTGCGGTACTCATGACCTTTGTCGCTAACAAGTTTCTAGGAGGATGCTTCTTCGGATTTCCGATACACCTACTAAGTCGTTGGAAGCGTTGGAGTAGTTATGAGTGAAATGGGATTCAAGTCTGTTTTGTTTATGGATGGTGTATGCAGTGGATATGAGTCTGTCTACAACTATGATCTGATGACATGAACAGCGTTTCTCGTTTTGCTTGTCTAGCCATGATTGAATGGAGGTATTCTTTTGCTTTTACTGTGTATCTGTGTCGCTTGCCATGCCTTGTGAATTATGAAGCCTATCGCCCTGGTTGTAGGGTGGGTTGGTCGGTAAGTGTTAAGGCTGGTTGGCTGTTCAGGCAGTTCAAAGTCTACGTTTGAACAATAGCCCGAAATGACATTGTTCGAAAGACAGGCAGTTCTGGCCTCCTCACTGTTCCAAACACAAAGACCCAATCCTGTCTTCGGGTGAAAAACTGTTCATTGTTTTTGAGACCCAAGCACATATAAATTCACACAAATAGCTCCAGCTTCCCATTCAACCAGCCATACCAAACAATTAATACAGCGATTCGTTATAATGAGCCACCCGGAGTATGCCGTACCCGTGTACCTGGGACTTCTAGTGTTTCTCTTCGCTATGTGGGTTACGCCCCCAATCCTATGTGTACTTATGCTCGTCATCAAGAGCTATAAGGCTCGTAGAGAGGCTATGTGGCTGGAGGAGAGTGAGTATCTTTTGGGTGCTGATGGGGAAGAGTACTAATTAGACAAGGGTTGAGGGCTGAGTTGGATATATGTGAGGAATATAATGGGTTGTTTGTTTTATTGGTGTAAAGGTATTTGGTTATAATACTACTCTTGCAGCTTGGCAATCCACCCTCATTATCATCTCCATCATGATTCTCATGCTCACATCAAGTACAAAGCAACCGTGGTACCAATGATGGTAGCAAACAGTGAAGCCTTGGCAGTGCTCGCCGCACTCCCTCCACTTCCACCCTCCGCAGACTCGTCGCCGCTATCACTGTCACTATCGCTGTCGTCGCTGGTGCTGTTACCGGCTGTCGTCTTGTTGGTCGTCGCAATGCGATCCTCCAGCTTCACGTCAAGCGGGCTGTTCTCGTCCAGGTACTGAATGAGGACCTCGTCTTGGGTGTCCAGGGTAACAAAGTCCGTAGTAGCCTCCAGGAAGTTGTCGCCACCGCCAGCCAGGAAATCCAGAGTGATCATGCGGTACTCCTCGTCATCCTCGAGGGCCTCGCCATCAACGGTCAGGCTAATGAGCTTGGAGCCGTTCTTGTTGTCGGGGTTGAACGTGACCTTTAGGCTCTTGGAAATCTGGAACCACGACGTGATCTCTTCCTTGTTTGCCTGGTTAATGCCCGTGACGGCGCCCTCGAAGATGTCGTGCAGTTCGGAGCCCTTGTAGGTGAGCTCGACAATGGCATTGCCGAAGGGGAACGAAGTCAAGACATCGCCCCGGGTGATATTGCCCTTTTCAATGGTAGCTCGGACACCACCGGCGTTGATAAAGGCAAAATCGGGCTTTTCATCGTCGCCGGCTTGGGCCAGGCGGTAGTCGTACATGGCATCAGCCATGACCTGGCCGAGGAGGCAGTCGTCGTCTTGGCAGGCAGTCTGATCGAGTTCGATCTCGGTGCTGCCGACCTTTTCCGCGGCGAACTTCTCGAAAGGAACTCTCCAAGCCTTGATGGTCTTGTTGAGGGCCTTGTCTGCGATGGTGGTGTTGTCCATGTGGATGGGACCACCGTGGTACGCCAGGGCTTTGCCATCGTCGTCAAAGGTGACGTCGATGTAGCCGACGTACTCGCCCCATCTGTACGCCGTGACGATGAAGACCTCGTCACCGTTGAGATCTTCGACGATGGTGGGGTAGTCGCCCTCGGAATCCTCCATGTCGCCCAGAAGGGTGTGGCTGTGACCGCCGATGATGAGCGACAGGCCCTCCGTCTTGGCGGCGAGCTCCTGGTCCACGTCGTAGCCGATGTGCGTGAGGGCAACGATGCGCTTGATCTTGGTCGTGTTGCGGATCTCCCAGACGGACTTCTGGACTTCTTCAATGGGGTCCAGGAAGGTAGTCTTCTCGCCGACGCTGGAGATGCCCGGGGTGGTATCGGTGGTGACACCAATGACGGCCAAGTCATGATCCTCGAAGATGTGGTAGTTCTTGATGGTCTTGTTCAGACCCGAGTACTCGCTCTTGACATTGCACGAGACGACGGGAAAGGTCAAGTTCTGGAGGAACTCGCCCAGCTTCTCGTCGCCACCGTCCCACTCGTGGTTGCCCAGGGTCATGGCATCGAACTCGAGGGTGTTGAGGACGTCGGCGATCTTCTCTCCCTTGTAAAAGGAGTAGAAAAGAGTGCCTTGGAATTCATCGCCCGCGTTGAGCCACAGGCTGTCTGGGTGCTCCTTGCGCAGCTCGTCGACGGTGGTCTTGATGCGCGCGTAGCCGCCATAGCAGCCGTCGGCCGGATCATCGCAGTCGGTCCCGGAGGACTTGAACTCGTCCAGGTGGGCATGGACGTCATTGACGTGGAAGAAGGCTGCAATTGGTGTCAATGTCAGCGGCCATTGGAGGTTTGGCTGGTGGCGGAGGTTTCGCAGACTTACACATGTTGTAATTGCCGTCGTCGTCGATGAACCGCTTGGTCATGCGCTTGCTGAAGAGCGCATCTTCAGCGCAGACCGACGCCGCCAATGCGAGCGCGGCCAGCGAAAGAGACGACTTCATAATCAGGCCGAATTGGAGGATGTCTTGGGGTTTAAAAGTTGTCCTTACAAGGCCTCCTTAATTTACCCGTCGCTCGTAGGGATGGAATGCTCCAGGGACAGCGACGGGAAAAAGAAGGGATCATCGCGTCTTTAATTCTTGCGACAACCCAGCTCGCAGATCATGCTTAATATCTAGGTGCGACCTTTGATAAGTGATCGTCCCTGCACGTTCTGGCTCGTAGGGATGGCAGCAGCAGATTGAGCTCCAGGGAGGATTTGCCAAGACACACGTGGGGAGGGTGAATGGCTTATCGCGACTAGGCGTACAAAAGGTCGTTGGACGTGATGGGTGGGATTACCACATCGCCGGGTTCGTTGGCTGGAGGTTCAGTTTGGGGTGGTGTTGGTGCGGCCGAGAAAGAGAGGCAGCTCCGGACTCAAGGCGGCGTGACAGGCACCGATGAGGAAGGCATTCTTGAGAGGTGCTTGGCGATGTGCGTTGGCGTCCGAGATGGCGTGGCAGGGGGGTTGGACTGAGGATTATGGGAGAGAGACATTGCACTGAGTGGGACAGAGCTGAGTGAGACAGAGAGGGCAGTGGGAAAGAGACACAAAGACACAGACAGAGAGGAGGACAGCAATAACAGCGGACGAGACTGTAAATGAAGCATCTGAACAGACTTAAACACAAGCATAACATGCAAGTGATGAGCCGGACCAACAAGCAATCTCACCATGATGTCCACCGTCAAACAGATAGACTCGACTATCAATCACAGTCAACCAAACAGCACCAACACAAGCCCACACACACTCTCAGTTTCTCGCTTCGGCTTTCAGCGGCCTCCACATCCCGCAAACAGACAAAGGTGCGGAGGCGATGGGGCTTGGCCGACCAGGTGCCTGAGCAAGCTGGGGTAAGCTCACACAGGCTGCGCCCTGTTGGGATACCGAGCCATGATGTCAAGCAGCTTGCCGGCGCCAATCTTGATAGCGGTTGGAGCAACGTGAATTTGCAGATGCCTGTTCCGGTAAGGCCGGGCCCAGTTTATGTCGTTGCATCGAGCCAGGATCTTATCAATAGCGACAAGTCGTTGGAGCGCGTTCGGGCCTGGGCAAAGCCTGGGTACTACGTAAGGACCTCCGTACTGGATGGGTTACGAAGGATAACTCTGGCTTTGCGTAGTATCGTTTCTGCTTGTTTACTACCTAGTAGTCGGCCGAGATCTTTGTGGTCCGATGGGAGCACCGTTGGTCCAGGGGTTGGTTGCACCGCATAGCGTCGCCCATATGCCGACCTATTCAATAGCCCCCGTCCAAGTGTACAAGTGTCTGTACTCCGTAGATTTCCCTAATATCGACTGACTGCGACGGAGTCCACGGAGAGGGCCTGGAAGCAAGTCGCCAAGAAACTCATCCCACTCGATTGATTCCCTAAGCCCAAGTTGTCAAAAGGGCCGTTCTTCCAAAGCACGGTCCAGAGAGCGACGACGCAACCTAGCCACTTTCTGGATTCGATCCCGGACCGACAAGAGCCCCTCGGACAAGGAGTCCCCGGCGCGTCTAACGACTAGCCTCCGGCTAGCACACGTAATTAATATGAACATAAACCGAAAAAGAATATGCTTGGCATTGCTTGTCAACCCCATTAGGATTGAAATCCTTGAACGCAACTGAGCATTGTGTTTTGGGGGCTTGGGTATCGAAGAACTACCGCTTGGGCCGTCTGAGTCGTTCTGAGTAGGTAGTTGAAGTCTGTTTGGTAGTTACGCCTCATTTTTCACATCACAATTCCCCTTTCCCATACGAACCCGAAACCGAAACCGCGGAAGTTGAGTCATGAATCAGTTCTCCAAAGTGCTCGTTGTAGCTAGTCATGTACACAACGCCTTGCGGCTTCTTCCAGAAAATGCGTCACGAATCGCTAGCTCAAACACCAGATTCCAGATGCAAATGCTAACTTTGGCTTCCACATGGATGCGGTTCTGCTCTATGCATCACTGGCGGCAGCTTGCATACCCACAACAAGAGGGCTTCTTGTGTCACCAAGGTCCAGGCCACCAAAATCAAATAGCCGCTCCGGTGGTGCTCCACCGGAGATCTGTTTGTGCTTCCGGCATGGCGATGGCGTCTAAGTTGCGAGATTAGAGTTCGAGTGACCAAACCACTGGCCCCTCAGAGCCAGGGAGGAAGGAAAGGAGAAAATATCCAACTAGGATCGAGATGCATCATGTCGGCTGGGCAGATCCGCAGCTAGGGATGATCGTCGCTCCACATTCTTGGCCAACGCAGGAGCAGGAGCTCGTGACTCCAGGAGCAAACAGAAGCAAGTTACCCGGATGATTAAACATAAGGTGGTGCGAAGGAATGACGTATGTGCACCCTCTCAGATTCAGGGAGATAAGCTCTTAGCAGAATCTTGGAAGGCCTCCCGATACTCAGATGACCGAGTATAGTTGCATCTGCTACTTTACTACGTACATACTGTGCTCCTAAACAGAGTAACAGGTTTTCTCGCATTTGGCGTCCATCGATGCATACTTTACTTACTCTGGGGCATGCATACAAAGCATTGGTGTCACACCAGGAAGTTAACTAACAGCCTGACAGCTCATCTTGGCAGCAGTCCCAAGCGAACCACTTGGGTATAAGGATTTCAAATATGAACATGGGTACTTAGGCCGCGTCAACGCAGCATCAAGCTACTAGTAGATACGAGTCTAAGTCCTAAGCAAGGAGTTCATGCCTCTCTTCAACGACGGGGGGCACGCGGCAACAGTTCTTTCATCAGTTTGTGGTAGTTCCTCACGTGCTCCCGCAGATTTCCTTCCTCCTTTGTTAAAAATAGTATTGGGATCACGGAAAAAGTTGCCAAACAATCATTCAAGTACATGGGGGGTTTCGGAAACGCCGATTCTGCCCGTCGCATGCCTGCTAGTGGCACAGGCGGCATGGGGTTGCGCCCGGCACTCTGCCCGGCGGCTCTAGCGACCTCGATTCTGCACGAGAAAGATGATAGACACAGCCTTATACGGGGGGTTTCCACGACCTCTCACGTTGTGACCGCCTCTTTAGAGAGATTACGGTGAGGAGGAGGCGAGTGGCGTGCGTCTGGGTTGGGCTCAGATCAGGGGTTGTGGCTTGGGATAGGAGGCATAGATGACACTTGGTTGCATATTTCTTGGGCAAATCGATGGGCGTAGAGATGCATCTGGACTTTAGACGCTTGGTTTATTGGTCTAGTAGTGTATTGAATGGCGCAAGAGGAGTGGAGAGATGGTGGGAATCCACTTCTTGTCTCTGCCGGTGGTGAGGGTTGGGGAGGAGGAGCCGGGAAGTATGACGGAGTTGATTAATTAGCCTAGGTCGAAGGCGACGCAGTCTCACAATGGGAGGCAGGATACGGTAAATGGGTCTCGTGGTTCGTATTTAGAATTCTGAGTGCCGGCATCACGACTCAACGGCCGTGTCCAAGGGGGCAGCGACGCTCATCATGGCAGCTCACACATACAGCCGACCCGGTACAGACTACTCCGACGCCCTACTGACAGGGGACGGGGAGTGCAACTCGAGTGCCGGAATCAACAGCCGACGTCATTCCGCGTGGTCTCGATCAAGCTTTTCAGGGTCTGGCCCGTCGTGTGTGTGGTGACTGGTGTGGCATCCCTTGCCAAGGCGCGGCCGCAACGGGAAGCGCCAGCCGCCCGCTCTGCTGCAACTCCCGAGCCCAAGCTCTTGGGATTTCCGGCAGCGGCAGGGAAACACACGGAAAACAAAGTTCCCCGTTGTCTAGGGAGTAGGGGGGGGTGGGAAGCTTGGGAAGGGGCAGAGTTTAAAGAGAAGGGCCCTAGGAGAACAAGAGCCGCCTTGTGTGACGCGGAAGGAAACCCAGGAAACCCCGCGGAACCCTTGTTGCGGGCGGTCCAGCGTCGCGTTGCGTTGCGTTGCGAAGCTCTGTGCGGTGAGGCGAGGCGAGGCGAGACGAGGCGTTGGGTCCAAGCCTCGCAAGCCTCCGCAAGCCCTTCCAAGGGAGACCACATGGGACCCTCTCACGGAGCCGGCCCAACTCTAAACGGCCAGGGATGTGTAGAGACAGGTCAGTCAAGTTCCCGATGGAGGTTTAAGTCGTCGACTAAAAATTAAGTGATGCCAAAACTGCCGAGAGGCTACTCAACCTAGCCGCGGTACGGTGCGTAGTCTCCCCACGTATCTACATGCCATCTACTTGGGCCACGGAGGACGACCCAAGTACGAGGACGGGATGAGCACCAACCTCCGAGCACAAGCTCGCACAAAGCACGTCCCTGATCTGAATGAGGCAAAAGAGCCATCCATAACCCTTGGGTCTTGACCCATCACGCCTCCACCGCCGTCATCCGGCTAAATGACGCGTGCGGGTGCGCCATTGCTCATCTCACGAGAAAGGGTGCCCCCTGGTTGGCAAAGCAAAGAGAGTTCGACCCGACAGATGGGGTGTCGAAACTGGTTCAACCCGGCCGTGGATCAGCACCGCACGCATAACGGAGCAGGCCTACGCACGCAAGCACGCAGTCAAGCAGGCTCGGCACCAAGCCCGAGTACACACATACGCGCAGCCAGGAGGCCAACGACCCTAACGACGCAACGGCCGCCTTGTCAGGAGACTTGAATGGCCCGAGACTCGGGGTCCCCGGCCGTCTTATTCACTGTTGCGTCGGGCGTGTCAGTCAATGGTTCCGTTCCGTCGTCACTCGTCTGCCGTCACTCGCCAGGCCCCGAGCAGCTTCTTAAACAAGACGAGACAGGAGAGACACTTGGGACTTGCCTAGCCACCCACACACGACACACAGACACACACTTGAAGCGTGGAGACAGTGCCTTAAGAGGGAGAAAGGTACGGAGAGAGGGAACGGGGCGCCGTGACCCAGTGAGGCTTCTCGAGAAAACACCTACACGGAACTCGTCCCTAATAAACGGAACGGAACGGACTCGCACAACAGAGAACTCGCACGCAGAGATTGAGAGACAACCCGCGCGCCCAACGCACACGCACAACAACGCCTGTCCTCCTTCTCACTCTCTCGCTCGCCCCCCATCTCACTCACTACAGCTGTCCCCCCGAATCTCGGATGGACACGGCCGGGCCCTCCCTCGCGCTCACCATCCGCGACCACCACAACCCCCAATGGAAATCATCACGCCCCAGGACTACCAGAACAACGCCCGCAAGCGCCAGCGCCGCAGCCTCCGGCCCTGCGACGCCTGCCGCAAGCGCAAGACGCGCTGCGTGACCAAGGACGGCGACGGCGACTGCGTCCACTGCCAGCTCCGGGCCACCGCCTGCACCTTCCAGCACGACCCCCCCGAGCGCCAGGCCACCGCCGGCGCGAGCAGCAGCGGCGGCGGTGCCTACAGCGGTGACGAGCGGGCTCCCGGCGTCGACGAGCCGAGCCTCCACGGCCAGAGCTCCAGCCGGAGCCTCAGCCGGAGTCGCAAGGAGTCGCGGGACGAGGTCCGGACGCTGGTCTCCGAGACGCAGTCAGTCCAGTCGTTCCTGTCGCCCGCCGAGACCCGCGCCTCCGGGGACAGCGGCGGCGGCCGGCATCACCATCATGAACTTCACCACGACCACCCCCACCAGGCGCCGTCCGTCATCGTCCCGGAGCTCATCGAGCCGGATCCCCTAGAGCGGACGCTGGGCTGCTCGACCTTGCGCTTCGCCGAGCTGTACGGCCTGGGCAGCGACATGGAGCCCATCCTGATGCGCCACCGCCCCTACGACATGCACACTCACGAGTTTAGCTTGGAGACGCACTCGATCCGCCGCGTCCTCGAGCACGACGAGGGCCAGGAGTACCCCGTGACCTTCCATCTGGCCGCGGACGAGAAGGCCATCGACCCGGACCCGACGCACTCGCTCGTCGACGCCATCGAGGCCTGCGTGCATCCTCACGGCCCGAGCCTCCTCGAGCTGTTCTGGCGCCATGTCCAGCCGTGCTATCCCATCGTGTCCAAGGACGCCTTCATCAGCGTCCACAGCCAGTCCTACCGCAACATCCCCGCCGCCCTCCTCGGCGCCATGTATCTGTCCGCCACGCGCTGGTGGACCTACGACCCGGAGCTCTCTATCCGTACGCCCCCCGACTCGGCCCTCCTCCGCAGGATGCTGCGGTCCGCCCTCCCGTCCTCATATCACCGCCCCAAGCTCTGCTCCATCCAGGCCGCCCTCCTCCTGCTGCAGTGCCAGCCCGAGGATCCCCTCAACCCCGACCACACGTTCCAATGGGGCCTCACCTGCCAGGCGCTGGCCATCGGGCAGTGTCTCGGGCTTCACCTGGACGCCACCAACTGGACCATCCCGCAGTGGGAGCGCAACGTCCGCAAGCGCCTGAGCTGGGCCCTCTTCATGCAGGACCGCTGGACCGCGCTGGCGTACGGCCGCCCGGTTCACATCCACGACGATGACTGGACGGTCAAGGACCTTACGGCAGCTGACTTCTCCGACTACGAGTGTGAGGGATCGGCAGTCACTCCGGGTCCAGGCCCTGACGACGACCGCAGATCCATTGCATCCACTGGCATGGTGCAGTACATGCAGATGGTGCGACTGACAAAGATTCTTTCCGCCGTCTACGCGACTTTCTACACCGCGCGGACGTGCCGCGAGCAGGACACTGTCATTCTGTTCGCCCAGGCCCGGCCGCTCTTCGAAATGCTCACAACCTGGTATCACAGCATTCCGCCCTCCCTCCAGATGAATATTATCTACCAACGCAAGCTGTGCTTCCACGGCTACCTCCACTTCTCCTACTACGGCGTGGCCATGACCCTGCTCCGCCGCCTTATCCGATCCACCGCCCTCCCACCTCGCTGCACCGACGATCGCGTCCTCTCCGAAATCCGCCAGATCGCGCTCCAGACGGCCCAGAGTGCCATCAGCTTCGTCACCAACCTTCGCCCGGATCACCTCGAGGCGTTCTGGTATTTCACCTCGCCCTACCTCTTCTCCCTGCTCGGCTCCTTCACGACCCTCCTCCTTGTGACATCTCTATCGTCCCAGGAGCGCCACTTCTGGCAGGAAACCCTCAACTCGTATCTATGGAACCTGCGCATGATGAGCAAGAGCCACGAGCCCATGCAGTACGCCGTGAACCGCCTCGAGGGCGCCATCCTGCGCGGCTTGGAGCATGCGCTGGCCGTTAACCTCAACGAGCCCACCAACGACAAGGTTAGCCCCATGATGGGGAATTACACATCTGATGTCTATGAATATACCGACTTTGGTGACTGGGACCTGGCTGTAGGGGGTAACGGGGCGTACGATCTCCTCAGCGGTCTGGCCGTGCAACCAAATCCCATGATGCCCCCAGGGGATGATCTGGGATGACGATGATGAAGCGTCCAGGATGATTATGAATAAAAATGATGATAATCCATCTTTACTCGTGATCTCCGATTGCGTCTTCCTCATCATAGGAACCTTCCTTTATTCTGTGCCGCACCGAGATGTCGACGATATCAACCATGCCGTCTTCCACGAACCAGCCGAACCTTCGTATCTCGCCGCAGGGGGCTTCTTTACACGACAATGGTAACGGCAGTCGGAAGCTCAGCGATCGTCCTCCACAGAACGCCTCCACGATCTGGCCCCTCAGGAAGAGAAACACCCCCTCCACCAGACTGACATTATCATGGCGCACAAGCTCGGGGCCGTCGATCGGTCGCGGGAGATGCAGGCCGTACTGGTCAGCCCAGAAGTCGTCAAGGGGCGGGAAGTCGGTCACCATGGCGACGCAGAATAGGCCGTTGCCTGAAGGACTGAATTGGAGGCGATGGCCCTTGCCGGACTCGTCAGTTTGGAACATCACACCGAAGCTGTGCGCGTCACAGGCCGCAACCTTGAAGTCGATGAAGAGGTCTCGTCTCAGGGCGACGGCACCGAGCTCGGGGTAGTGGGTTGCCGTAGACCCTAGCGAACAGAGATATAGACTGGGAGCGGCGTTGCTCGGGCACACCGTCCTTGACGTTTGCCAAAGAAAGTTGCGAAGTCCTCTTTCAACCTCAATCCGCAAGTTTCCGTTATTGTCGGCGTACATCTCCCGTGGAATCGAGAGGTCGCCGCCCCAGAGCCACTTGCCCTCGTCGTCAGCGTAGTCGCCCAGCCAGCCAAAGCAGATCCTCTTGCGAGCATCGCCGGCCTTGGGACAGGACTTGGCCGCGTACCAGCGCCGCCCGTCCAGCCTACCGTGGGAGCCGTCTCGCGGCACGCGGAACGGGCCCCGCGGGTTGTCCGCGACGCGATACACGGTGCCGGCGTTCGGCGCATGGAACCGCGAGTACACCAGGTACCACATCCCGTTCGGCAGCGTGAAGAGCTCCGGACACTCGGGGCAGAACATATCGTTGGGGGCGTACAGGGGCTCCGGCGCGGCGGTCCAGACGTCCAGGTCCGGCGACGTCAGCAGCGCGATGCACCCGCGGCTCCAGTGCGGACCGGACGCCATGCGCGTGGCCACGAGCATCCAGTACTGGGACTCGGCGGCGTTGTAGAAGACGAAGGGGTCCCGGAAGTCAATGTCTTCGAACCGGGAGAGGCCGTCGCCGAGGATGGTGATGGGCCTCCCGGGCTTCTCGAACATGGTGCCGTAGCGATCGTTCGCCTTCGTGTGCAGGATGACCTGCTTACCGCCTTGAGAAAGGTTGTAACCCGTGTAGAATATGTTCATGTTCCCGTCCAGACCGAGCAGGGCAGCGCCGGTCCACGCGCCGTCGGCATCGGGGTCCGTAGGCGCCTCGCCCGGCGTAAGGACGGGCCTGGCATCGCGCGTCCATTCGATCAGGTTGGTCGACCGGATGCGCGACCACGATGAGCGCAACCGCTCCGGGTGGTGCTTGGTGCCCACGGGCGTGATGAGGTGGAACAGGTGGTAGGTGTCGTCGACGAGCACCGGGATGGCATCGGCCGCTGCTTGGTCAGTGACCGGGCGACGGTACAGACAGGTGTCTAACGGGGGAGTCGGGATGGAGTGGATTAGTCGTGTAGCTGTAGCTTTGTCGTGATAGAATCGGATCAGCGCGGCTGAGTGGTCTGCAAGTCTGCTCATCCTGGGTCTTCGAGGGGCGTTCGCGTGCCAGAGATGAGCAAGATACCGACACAATGTCTGATATCCATTTTGAAAGCAGGGTCCGGAGCTGGCCAGGGCGACGCGACGCTGGACATTATATCTGAATCGACAATCTAACTTCCGCTTGCTACACCATAGTTTTACTTTCCTTTATACCGCCTCGTCCGGTCTATCCCCATCCGCCCCCTACGCCCGTCCGCCGCCTCGTCCACTCCCTCGGCACCGCCCAAAACCACAGCGTCCCACGCCGACGGCATCTCACGTGGGCGCCTTCCTCTGCGTTTCTCCAGGCTTGTCTGCGGCATCCTCGCAGGCCTCGGCGCGCGGCGTTCCCCAAGCGGCAAGGCGTTCCCTTTCCGGGATGCTATTGCTCCATCCCCGAAAACCTTGTTGTCCACTGTGTCCAGAGACCCGCTCGAAACGCAGTTCCGAGATGGGCCAAAGACTCAGAAAAAGGTTCGTTACCAAGCAAACTCACCCTTGATTCCGGGGCAAACGCTGGATCAGACGGATCATCGACAAACCCGGGGTTGGGTGGACTCGTCACTCGCCCCTGTTGCTTCGCCTCGCTCCGCCGGTCAAGTCTAAGTCTCTAGTCTACTAAGTTGACTCGCGCCGGATCTGTCCAGGACGCTACGGCCCTGTGGTGGGCACACGTTCGCATCCTTCCCGGCGCCGTCTCTGGCCAGAATACGACAAACTCCATCGACCGGACGGGCCTGAGCCCCCGGAGGCCGAGCGCCCCCTTTCAGTCATGCCGGGGATCCGGTATCCCTATGTCTGGCTGTTCAGCGGCTTCGCGGCACTAGGAGCGTGCTTGTACGGCTACGATGGAGTCTACTTCAATGGCGTGTCAACACTTGGTATGTTTTCCCTTGGGCCGGATAGGGAGGTAGATAGGGGGCAAGATAAGCACCCGGGGAGCCCCGTGCTCGATCCCTTGCCATGTTGAAGCGAAGCCATACGTGAAGCTGACGATAGGCCAAAGATGTTTTCCTAAAGCACTTCGGACACCGCAATGAAAATGGCGAGTATGAGATCTCGCCGGCGACACTCTCCATAATGACCTCCATGATCAACCTCGGCGAGTTGGTCGGGTCGCTCTGCGCAGCACCCTTAAACGACGCGCTCGGCCGCAAGGGCGTCTTCTTGATCGGCACCTTCGCCATCATCGTCGGTGTCGTTATGCAACTGGTGACAACCTCGAGCAGGGCGCTCATCACTGCTGGCCGAGCTGTGTTGGGCTTTGGTGTGGGCAACTTCTCGGCCACTTCGCCCTTATACATTGGAGTAAGCTTCTCCATAATAACTCCCCTTGCCTACGGTCAAACACTAGCTCCTAAATATACTAACGGCCGCCTGTGGCAGGAAATCGCACCGAAATCGCTTCGCAGCCCCCTGCTGATGTGCTGGCAACTCACCCTGTCGGTATCTCAGATAATCGCCGCCGCTATAAACCGCGGCGTCGTCTCCAACCAGACCACGTTCGCATACCGGTTCCCCATCGGCTTCCAACTGCTCTTCCCGGTCGTGATCCTCCTTGGCATTCGGTGGGTGCCAGAGTCGCCGCGCTGGTTGATCCGGCGGGACCGCCCCGACGATGCTACACGGGCTCTGCGTCTCCTGCACCGGGAGGACAACGAGTACGACCCGGCGCCTGCGCTGCGCAAGATCGAGGCTGATCTCCAGCGCGAGCGAGCGAGCGAGGCTGCGGGCAGTTGGATGCAACTTGTGACTGATCCCATTGAGCGCCGCAAGGTTGTCTACAGTGCCGGGGCTCTTATTGCGCAGCAGATCAACGGGATCCAGTGGTTTTACTACTTCGGGACTGTCTTCTCCAAGTCAATTGGACTAAGTGACCCGTTCCTAATGACCCTCATCGTCTTCATCATCCAGGTTTTTGTCGTGCTGGCCGCGGTGCTACTAGCAAACAAGCTGCCCCGGCGGCCGCTTTTAATGATAACGACCGGCATCATGACCGTGTCCATCTTCGTGGTAGGCTGTCTGGGCATCCCTGCTGGAACCCCGAGCGAGACGGTCGGAAAGGTCATCATTAGTTTTGTCATTATCGAGATTGTGGCCTTCAACTTTGCCTGGGGCCCCCTGGGCTGGACAATTGTAGGCCGTGCCTCGTCTCATTTAGGAGAGATCCGCGTTTTCCAATTATCCTGGTTTTGCTAACATCCTTAGGCTTCCGAAATGGCGGTCGGCCGGAATCGAAACAAAATCTACGCCGTGGCTGTGGCATCTTTCTGGGTCACCGTCTGGGTCACCGTGTTCACGCTGCCCTACTTATACTACTCGGCCAGCCTCGGACCCAAAACTGGCTTCGTCTACACCGGCTTGTGCTTTGTGACCTGGGCGTATGTGTATTTCTGCGTTGGTGAGGTCACGGGACGGAGCATCGAGGAAATCAATGGTTTCTTCCGTGATGGGATTCCTGCGCGGCGTTGGAAGCACCAACCGCGACTGGAGGAGATTGGGCCGACGATTTCGGGGGAAAGTCACGGCGCGAGTTTAATGAAGAACAGTACGCCAAAGTCTGCAGGTGACTGATTGCCGGACATTTAACATACTAGGTATCACATGGCTAGGTATAGGGGTCGCACATAACAGTCCGCGGCAGCACACATTTGAAACTACCTTGCTTCGTTTGAAAGCAGCAACTCTGGCATTAACCTAACCTTGCAACAGTTCCTTGAATCCACGGAACCCGCATAAACCACATGTCTAATGCCAAACCGTTTGGACGTACCTAACGTGATGAATTGGTTTCATCTCGCCAATCTCTCCTTTCACCCAGATCGTACTCTCGACTCTGCCATATTCCTGTCGTTTCTTTAAATTAGCTGCAGGGAGTAACGGTGCATCCAACTGCCGCCAGTTCGAGGGATATCCTATCACCTCCCGCGTCTCCATTGGCACATATCTCATGGAGCTGAAACCACGAATGATTTTCGGTTCCACCTCTGGCACGGGCAATTGTGGAAAATGCCACTTTCTGCCAAATAACGGCTCCAGCGGCTCCGGCTTATATGCCATTGGTATTTCCTGAGCCTTTGCTTGCCCACTGCCAAGGTAGTGTCTTGCGAAGTCGACTGAGTATCCTGGCCCTCCCATCCACACGTCCTCGGGGTTTTCACTCTCGTGTGGGCCGTTCTGGCTCCAGGGCGAATTGTTTTGATGTTGCTGCTCAGGCGCCCATGAGGGTGCCCCTGGCAAGTGGAGGCATGCTGGGTTTACCGTTTGCGGTAGCTGTGGTAGCAGCGGCGGCGGCGACGGCGGCGACGGCGACTCTATGGATTTCAGTATGGGGTAATGATGTTGACCATAGGGTTCATGATGATGGAGTTTGTGGTGGTGGTGGTGGTGGTGTGCTTGTTGGTGCTGTACTCGATGGCTGTGTGCCTGATGATGGTGGTGTGCTTGATAGTGGTGGTTTGTTTGATGGTGGTGATGTGGTCGATGTGCTTGAATCCGAGGTTGTGGTTGAGGGTAGCGTTGCGGCTGATTTTGGCATGGGCGAGGGTAATGTTCGTTCGAGCGAGGGTAATGTCCGTTCGGGCGATGGGAACGTTGGCTCAGGTGAGGGTAATGTTTGCTCGGGTGAGGACGAGGCCGACGTTGCAGCCGATATTGAAACTCCGTGATAGCCATCGTGTGCCAGTTCAAGCTCTTCTAAGGATGCTAAGCGCAAGAAGTTCCGTCTTTTCTGAGTACTGTTTGATGAGCATAAGGAAACAAGAAAGTTGAGGACTGAAATGATGTCCCTTCCAACCGAAGAGCCACTCTGTTTTGGTTCATGGCAACCGTGACGCCCGCCCAGCACCTGCCCACCTTTTTCTTTAATAGACACAAACCGCAGCCTCACAATATCAAAGAACTAGAACAATCGTATTGTTTCACGGAATGTTAGGCTGCTGTTCCGGGAAAACATAGCTAAGTGGCTGCCAATGTTCTTTGTTAGCTCTGAAGAGCGTTGCGTCACCTAGCATCAGCGTTCAAAGGAATCCAGAAATAGAAAAGAATAAGTCACTCATCAAGACAGGCAGGGTAAGTCCTTTCTCATAATTACTTTCGTTGGAGATACTATGGGTATTATCGATAGTGGCTTTGGTAGCACTTCGTCTCCAACATTGTGGGTGATTTCCAGGCGTCGTCACAACGACATCAGGAAGCCTTTCACCTTCGCTCCACGTTTCCCAGCAACCCCCCCTATTATACAATCAAATCCTTCATGTAGTTTTATCGACTCATACGCGCTCCTCGGAGTGCTCAATGGCGGAAGCTTTATCAGCAGCCTTGTCGAAAGCGTCGGCGTCGCTGGGGGCTCGGTCGTGAATGTAACCACTGTATGAAATGTTAGAAAATTGCAATAGTAGCAGGATCACTTGAGAACTTACAACATGACGTCCATTTCCTCGAGGGTCTTGCCCTTGGTCTCGGGCAGGAAGACGAAAGCCCAGACGGACGCGATGATCATCCAGCAGGCAAAGAAGTACCATGTGCCGTAGCCGAAGGACTTGAAGATGTACGGGAGAGCCTTGGTAATCGCGAATTGCGTCAACCATTGGCAATCAGCACTGAATGTGCCCGTAAGCGTGCGAAGTGCACCGGGAAAGATCTCGGCGGAGACGATCCAGGGGATTCCGTTGAGGCCGAAAGACCAGCTGGAGATGTTAGTAGGGATTTTGGTTTTATTTTGCAACCACCGTACTATGAGACTTACAAAACGGAATAGATCATAATCATGGCAGTAGCAGCCTTGCCACCGGCAGCAGTAGAAGGAGACAGCTCCTCGCCAGCTTCGATGATGCTAGCTGGGTGGCCAATCTTGACGTAGGTACCGACAATCCAGAGGCAGACGGAACACATGGCAGACGAGATGATAGTGGGGTTTCGTCGTCCCCAGATATCGATAAGAGCACCGTAGAAGATGATTGAAGCAACGGCTGAGAGGGAGAGTGTTAGCATAATTGATTTACAGGGAAGAATAGTCGAGTGAACTTACCCTTGACAAGACCGTAGATTCCAGTGTATAGAGCGACATCACTGATACCAAGAGAGCCGAAAAGAGTAGGAGAGTAGTAGTTGATGGCTGTTTTCGAGTCAGTTCTAGTGCCCTTGAGGAGTTTCCTGGTTAAAAGACGTACCAGCAGCACCGGACATGTTCTGCAGAGCGAAGGAGCAAAAGACGAGCACAACACGGTTCCACATGCCCTTGCGAGACAGCTCGACCAGGGCGCCGCGGAAGAAGGCCCAAGATCCAGTACCGTACTTGGCGGAGATCATGGCCTCGTCAGCAAGACGGCTTCGGATCATCTGGAGATCCTCCTGCAGGTCTAGAGGTTGTTCTATCAGCAATTGTCGACTAAGACGGTCCTGGATTGGCGAAGGTACTCACATGTGTGGTCACGGGGTAGCTTTCGCAGAGCCTCGAGCGCGAGAGTGGCTTCCTCCTCGCGGTTCTTGCGCATCAACCAAAGCGGGCTCTCGTGCAACAAGAAGCCGCCGGCGAGGAGAATGCCGGCGGGGATGATCTGGACGGCCATGGGCACGCGCCAGCTGGCATCCGACAACGGGTCCATGTTCTGGTTGATGCCGTAGTTGATCCAGAAGCCGACGAGCGAGCCGATCTGGTAGGCGACTTCGAAGAGGCCGGTGAGGATGCCGCGGATGGAGACGATGGAGAGCTCGGCGATGTAGCTGGGGACGGTGGCGGTGATGGCGCCACAGGCGATTCCGGTGAGAACACGGCCGGCGTCTGCAATTTGTTAGAGATGATGTTGCGCGAGGGAGGAGATGCGGTGCTCACAGATGTAGGAGAGCTGGCCGGTGGCGGCCGTCATGAGGATGGCGCCGATGAGGAAGAGGACGACATTAGACTGAAGAGCCCACTTGCGGCCGACCTTTTCAGTGACTATTCAAGCACGGGTTGGTTAGCTGTCATGGTGGTCCTGCAAGATTGGCAATTGGCGACGCGACATACTGAGGAAGCAGAAGATGGCGCCGAAGAAGGCACCGGCCTGGAAGGCGGAGGTGATGTTGGAGGAGATGTCGGCCGAGTCGTCCGGGTTGATGTTGAAGTCGTTCTTGAAGCTCTGTCGCGCAATGGTGGTGCCAACAAAGGCCGAGTCGTAACCGAAGCTATCCCAGGAGTTAGACACCAAACACCGAGGTCGCAACACGTCGCATTCACTTACAGCAGAGAGCCCGTGGCAATGATACCGGCCTCAGCGTACAGACGCCAATTATACACCTCCTTAGGCGTCGGGCGATCCTCGACAGCGCGGAAGCCACCCATGATGACGGTTTGATGTGTTGGTGGTGGATGTGGATGGAGATGGAGATGGGGTATCAACGAGTCGGGCCAGTTTCAGACTTTCCTGCAGAGGAGATCCGGAACCTTATAAACTAGAACAGAGATTGGATTTCCCTGGGCTTGTCGGCGATCCTTGCCTGTTTCTTGAGATGTGTCAGAGTTGGTAGCCCAACCCCGGAAGAAGACGACGAGGGCGCAGATATTTATCCTAACGGTCCGCGTAGGAAAAACCCCATGGGACCGGTAGCTTCTTCGCTCGCCTGCGGGGATTCCGCATTGGGGGGAAACCCAGGCCTGGGAATCCGGGGTGTGTGAGCGAGTCTGTGTGTGTGTGTGGTCGCTTGAACGGCCGGGTCCCCTCGCGTCGGGGCAGCACCAGGACCAACTAGGGATCAAGGGAAGCCTGACACCTGAGGTCCGAGGGGACAAAACCCGGGACTGGGGGTGTGTGGAGAGAGAGTGGGGAGAAAATCTGGGGATGGTTCTTTGAGTTGGAGAATGACGGCACACAGCAAAAGCAAGCCCCAGGAAAACGCGCCACTTCGGCTCATGGAGGACGAACACATGATTCAGAATTAGCGGAACCAGGCCTTGCGAGCGACGAACTGAGAGCCGACGAACTGAGCCGGGAGATGGTTGTGCTACTAGAGACCGTCGCCGACCCGATACGCGACCCGATGCGAGCGAGAGAGGCGATTGGAGGGACGCCCGAAGGAAGAGGTGGTGTGGAGAAAATGCAGACCGACGACATGGGACTGCGCTACGTACGTAAGAACCGATGGCGCGGATAAACAAGGTACGTGCGGTATAGCCAAGGGATTCATGACTCTTGAGAATCCACGGAAGAATGGAGCGATCGCGACGAGCAAGATGAGTTGGGTGAGCGTGATGAGTTGGGTGAGCGTGATGTGAATTAGGCCAGCTCGTGCCAGCAATGGGCACTTGTTCGAAACGCGACGAGCTGGTTCCCCAGCTGAACATCTCCTCCATCTCCCCGCCATCTTAGAGACACAAAAGAGTCAATTCATCGGATATAGATTGATAAGCATACAACCCGAGCGTCGGAAATGCAGGTTTGCCGCTTTGGGTACCCACCTCCCAAATAGGAAATCCCTTCAACACCGTCACGATCCAGCCGCATCGACTTACAAGACCACGACCGAACTTTTCAGAGAACACATGATGTGCGCCATCAGACGACTTTTACACACCCGATAGAAGAACCCAGTCTGCAAGGAGCATCTCCAGTTGTCGGCAGACACCTGGACTGCCAATATCTGACCGCTCATCTCGGCTTCGGCAAATGTCCAAGGCCAGCCTGAAGCCAAACCCATCATGACATGTCAACGGACACACACTTCACACAAGGCCGACGTCACAGCGTAGAGCCTCGCGCTTCGTCCCACTTCAGCCGCTCGCTATCCTCACAGTTGGACCCGACGTTCCGGTAGAGTTAACAATGCATGCATATCGTTCATTCCATATACGTTCGTAGCGCCGTCATGGGCACTCCCCCGTTTGCCGGGAGCTGTCTATAGGTACAGAAGCATCAAGTCATCCCACCTCCCTCTCCATCTCCATGCTAGGCCGCTACGCCTACACCCCCCGCTTGCCGAGGCCCTTCTCGACAGCGGCCAGAGGCTCCACAGTCTTCAAGATCCATGCCTGCTTGCTCTCGTCGCTGTACGTGGGGTAGGGTCGTCGGCAGTGGCAGCTCTCGAGGGGGTAGCCTAGAATCTTGGCCACAACCCACTTAGTTCCGTTGATGCCACCCTTGGCGAAGCCCCATTCCATCTGCGCAAGCTTCAGCTGCGCAGCCTCGGCATCCTTCACCTTGCCAGCCTTGTACAGGTCGTAGATTTGCATGCAGACCTTGGGGTACAAGTTGGCGACACCGGTAATCACACCGGTGCTGCCAACGGACAGCGCGGGCACGAGCCAGTCACTCTGACCAGCCAGAGCAGCAAAGTCCTCGGGCTTGTACTGGGCAGTCACGCGCGCGACCTTGGCGATGCCGCCGCAAGTCAGCTTCACACCGACAATGTTGGGGTGCTGGCCCAGGCGCTCCAGCATCTCCGAGTTGACGTCCAGACCCGCAACGACGCCGGGGAAGTTGTAGATGACAATTGGCAGCGGGCTCACGTCGGCCAGCTCCTCGAAGAAGGCCAAGATGGCGTCCTGGGTCATGGCGAAGTGGAAGTAGCTGGGGGTGAGGACGAGAACGAA
Source organism: Neonectria neomacrospora (assembly GCA_013756995.1). Taxonomy (NCBI): domain Eukaryota; kingdom Fungi; phylum Ascomycota; class Sordariomycetes; order Hypocreales; family Nectriaceae; genus Neonectria; species Neonectria neomacrospora. The sequence continues at coordinate 10,141 of JABSTB010000812.1, read as the reverse complement.
GTCGGCACCGGCCTCCTTGGCCAGGCGCGTCTCGGCGATGACATCTCGGGTGCAGTGTCCGGAAGTGCCCAGGGTGATGGTCACATCGGGGCGACCAACTTGTACCGCAATCTCGCGCGTCGTTCGCAGCAATTGTGACTTCTCGGCCGAAGAAAGGGTAACCGCCTCGCCGTTGGTTCCAGCAATGACAACTAGTAGCAAATGTTAGCCATTGGAGTTTGTAAAGGAGAATTGAGTTGTACATACTTCCGTCAAGGCCGGAGCTGATCAGAAACTCAATGTGCTTCTTCTGAAGGTCCCAGTCGATCTCCTGGTTGGCATCACCGGCGAACCAAGTCAAAGAGGGGACATGGATTCCGGGCGGGTAAGCCTTGCCCTTGACAGCTGCGATTGAGCCCATTTTGTCTGTGAATTTTGCTTTTTGGTGGTTTCAGTTTGAACAGAAGTAATGTCAGACAATGCAATCAACTCCAGAGGATGCAAATGAGGATGAGATTGGAAGACGGATGGAAAACAAGACAAGCCGGTAAGTGGGAACAGCGGCCAAGATATTATTCCATTGTTCGCGTGCCGCCCACAAAAAATGCCCCCACGGGGTCCATTGGCGTCTCCGTCGAGGAGCCCCATCGAGGAGCCCCAACGACGTGTTGCCACGTCCTTTGCGCGCCAGAGAACACAGCATCAACGTCCAAGGTGCCGCGACTCTTTGGTGGCGTTGGCCTCATGCGGGGAAAGTTGGAGATGGCTGCACCCATGTGAGGAGACCCGATCGGCACGAAGGGGAGTGTGTGTGGGGCGTCGAGCCGACACACGCCTAGCAGGGATACACCAAGCCCTGTCGCATGGCAGATGCATCTCGCCGGGATCTGTATGAGGAGCCGAGTGGACTCGTCGGCGCCACAAGTTGAGGGCATGACTCGTTATGTGAACCTGGGGTTGTATCCGCAGGTCAAGTGGCATCATGACTGCTTTGTTGGGTCGGGTGGCTAAGTGTTCGTCGGGACACCAGTATCGGCTGCGCATGTCTCCCGCAACTAGACGATGGCAAAGCACGAGTTGAAGACGGCGTGCATGACCGCCCGGATATCCATCCGAGCCTTGGCAGCTTCTTGCCGGGTCTGGACTTCCTCGAGCACCTGCGCCGTGATGCGAGCGTTGCCAGCAACCTTCTCCATCTTCAGAATCTGCGTCTTGATCCAGACCTTCTCGCTAGGTTCCTGCTCCTCGACACCCAGCATCAGAAGCGGCCAGAGCATGTTGACCGGGAGCGTGTCGTCGGGGTCCAAATCTGCCACAATCTGCTGTGCCAGCTTCCGGATCTGGTCCAAGGCTTCGGCAACCTCCTTGGTCAGGGGCAGATTCTTGTACGCAACTCTGTGCAGATGGACTTTGCTGGCGTAATAGTTGGACAGGTATGTTCGGAATGCGCGGGTGATGACAAAAGCCAGATGCTTCGAGACGTGCGGCTGTGTCAGCTTTCCTGCCACGGCATAATCCATCAGCGGAGGCCGTTGGTCGTATAGTGTTCGCAAATCGGCTGTGATGGCGGCCCCAATGTTCATGACCTCGATCTCGTCTTCGACAGTTCCCCGTGACCGATGCCATGGATCGATCTTGGATATTCGACCCATGAAGCTCTGGACCTTCTGGTAGAAGACAACGCCGGGCTGGTACAGGACTTGAAACAAGGCGTCTTCGATATCGCCCTCAGCAGCATCCTGCTTCGAAATGTCGTCGGCCTCTCCATCGAAACTCGCGGGCGATGCTTCCACCAACATAAGTTCGTCATCTTTGGACAAGAACAGCCCATCGCCACCGGCAGAGACTGCACGGCCATCGAGGAGGCGAATCCAAAGCAGAAGCTGCTTCTCGACGACGGATAGGCTGCTCTTGTTGCTTCCTTGGAATAAGAGGTAGGCGCGTTTGAGGTTGGTGTGTGCCGCATCAAGGCGACTGTCGAGGATATCGATATAGCTGAGGAAGAAGAGAGTCGCCAGAAGGTATTCTCGGTTGGGGCTATAATCCATCATCGGCTGGCCGTCGTGGCTTGCCACCTCAGAGGCCGCATGTTCGTAGTAGTTCTGTTCCCCCATGACCCAGGTTCCATCCTGGCGGCATAGAAGGACATTTGAGAAGGCGAGGATAGCGTAACGCACCATAGAAGAAACGTTTGCCATTTCGACCACGGTTTGGCGTATAGTCAGCCATTTCTTGTGCGTTTCGACTTCGGCGATGATGGGTGGGTTTACCGAGTTGACGAAGAACTCCATCAACTTGTCACTGCCCTGGGGCAGTTGTAGGACGGGCCTGTCCTGCTGACTGTCATTGCTCGGGGTAATGGATGGTGCCGGAAACGGATTGGTATAGGCCGTCCTGTCCGGGAATGTGATTTGCGAATGGGCTGCCTGTGGGTGCTGGGTCAGTCGAGGGTCCTCCTGGTTGGCAATGGCATGTATGTATCCAGCTCACTGGAAAGACTGTCCAGGAACAAACATCATGCTGCCATGTAGCGGCGTAGAGCTGCACAGCAGTGGAGCCTCCAGGGATGAACTTGACGCATGCAACGGAAGGGGCAGACTGGGTAGTAGACTCACTAGCATGTGTGCCTCGAGTCCCACATTCTGGTTCATGTCAGGGGACACTTGCTGCCAGAAGTCCCCCGAGTCCCACATGAAGCTGGCGTAGTCGAAGACCTCATCGACGGCGTGAGCCGGCTGGAAGACGGAGTTGCCAGGCGAGGCCTCGGTGGCCGGCGACAGATTCTGCTCCGAGATGACACCGCTCATGTCGTTGGTGGGCAGCCTCCTCTGGGCGGCGGAGCGAGTCTGCGGGCGCCATTTGCACTCCATGTTGAGCCTCTCGCAGTGGGAGCACCTCGGCCTCTGCTCGTCGCACTTGACCTTTCGACGCCTGAAGTTTCCCATGGGTCAGCTCTCGTCCGGGGGGTGGCTTTGGGTCCTGCGGCTACCTACTTGCACGTCAGACAGCCCTCCCGCGAGCGGATGTACCTGCGGCCGGAAGTCGATGGACGGCCAGGCGTCGGAGCGCCGACAGACTCATGAGACGACATGCCACCGCCAATACCGATGCTACTGGATCGGGGGATGAGAGGCCGTCCGCTGTTGGCGTCGCTGGGCAACATATCCCTATCCCGGGAGGACATGCTCTGTGAGTCCGGCTCAGATCCCCGTGTTTGTCCGTCGGAGCGAGAGTAAAGAAGAGCAGGCACTCGCACACCGCTGTCGGATATCCCAGCTGCAAGTAAACAAACGAGTGAGCAATTGAGACGCACGTCAAGTTTGTGAGCGTATGCCTCCCCTGGTGTTGTGGTTGACGATTGTTCATTGACATGGACGGCACGGAGTGACCCGTGAGCTTGGAGTGTCACCTGATTCAATTGATTGCGGGGCAAGCTTCCCAAGCAACTTTGCCTCGAAATCTGCACCTCCCCACGCGACTTTGACTCACTAGCACTGGAACTAGAGACCTGTCTAGACTAGCCCGCCTGGTTCCGGCAGGGATCCTGAATAATTGCAGTCCTGCTGTCCACGTAGTCGGGATAAACGTTGGCGCCTCGCAACCTCCTACCTACTAGAGAGGCCGGGATTTGATACAGTTTATCCCCTCATGACTGTACTCACTCATACAGTAGGCCTACACACCCAACTCACAAAAGCCAGTGTACTCTGTTGTCCCTTACGGATATCTTCTCAAACGGCATTCGCTCTTCCCCGCCAAATCCGACCCTACCCCGAGTTTCCCCGCACACATCTCCGCTCGACATAGCATCAAATTAGTCCTCCAAAGTGGCTTACCCTATACACCCCGGGGAGGCAGGAAACCCTATTAATTCATTCGCTCAACTAGCAGTTATGTCAGTTGAAAATTCTCTTCTCTAATATTATTATTCGTTAGTCTTCCGTGTTCCATGATTTTCCCTATTGGATTGGTTGCTCTTTGTAATCAACTATATGGCCCTCAATGAAATGAGCAGTGCTTCTCCACAGCACCATCTCTCATAAACAATGCGATCTCCGACATTAAGTCAGCACCGACATGCCAACTAATAGATCCCTGCATAAATGGCCGTACTCGATTTAGCGAATAGTCATGGAGCTCAAGGAGTTTAGACTAAGCCACTGTTCGGCTCTTGGAGATAGTCACGTCAGGATTGGCTTCTTCCATCGCCATGAGGGCAAGCGGTCTCTCTGGGTCGGCCCGATGCTGGAAGCCGGATGCGGTGGTGAAGACTGTGACACCGATGCGGGGACCATGATTGACTCTTGTTCCTGTGGGACTGTATTTTGAGAATGATATGATGGTGAATGTACGAAGTACTACAGTACGCTCATATTATGTAGTACCGTATGTCCATAGCGGCCAATGGAACCAGTTGCTGTCTAGCTTCGGTAGTTAATAGCGACTTGATGGTCGGCAGCGATTGCACACGTGGCTTCAATCAGCTCGTACTTGATGCCGCGATACCGTTGCACATCGCCAAGGCATTCTCGGAGACCTCGTCAACGACTGCTTCATTGGTAAGTAAGCCCGCAGCTATTCCTCATTCTAGTTTACTAATAGCATGAAACCTCACTTAAAGTATGAGATATCTAAGTAGTAATAAATAAGCAGGGCATCGCTTCATTAATTTTAATAATTTCCCTTATCGTCTTGTTCTCGATACCTTGTCTACTAGAAATTCAGGAAAGTGACTGTTGCTACAAGACTTAATCATTTAACTAAATACTCGCCGAACCCTACGTTGCCGTTACTTTCCCCGGTCCTGTCAAGTCCTCATTCTAATCTCCCCTCCTTACTCTTAGGGTAACCTAAGGTAGTAGCACTCGGTTCATGCTGTGCAATGAGTTGCCTCTACACCGAGTGCGCCTTCCACCAACAAAGCACCCAAGACCCAAGCTACAAACACCTACAAGAACACCTAGTCAAGTATCTTCCTTCAACTTCAACTTCACCCCACAACCACCCACCAACCTAAGTACAAACACATCACCAAAATGCCCACTCGCGAAGTCGTCTCGCAGTTTGCCCGGGCAGAGTCCCAGGCCCTCGGAGAAGGCCCCGTCCAGGACTCCACGGACCCCACGCCCCAGAGCCTTCTCGACAAGCACCATAACCTCGCCGCCAGGCTCAACAACCCCGTGTCCCAGAATCCCGCACCATCGGACGACGGAGCATCACAGGCTGGCCAGGTAACTGGGGAGATCCGCAGTGCGGAGATCGATGCTGAGATGGCCCGCGATAGGATCGGGTCAGAGGGACAGGAGCCCGAACGTATACCTCGCAGGGTCCTACTACCGACGAAGCGCAAAAATAGGCCCATACCAGCGCGTATACCAAGACAGCCGTAGTTGGAAGGATGGACGACAAGGACGAAGATCCAAGAAGAAAGACAAAGGCAGAAAAGGAGGACATGGCCACTTTATTCATTCTCGCTCCACCAAATTCCCTAGCAGACTAGCCATCCTTTACAACCAAAGCAAACCAACCTAAATCAGTTCACTCTTGGCGTGCACTTGAAGTATATATCCTCCTTGGGCTTCATCGAACCTACGTTGTTCCGATCAATCGGCGGCAGCTTGTGAACCGGACTGCCATTTTGATCGCTTAGTCGAAAGTCGAGGTGCGCCATAAACATGGCCGTGGTGACTGTGATTTCCAACTTGGCAAACTATTCAACGTTAGCTATTGTTTCCTCCTTGCCCTGTCTGTATTAGCTGGTGTGGCTTCGAAGGCTTACTTTCATGCCCACTAAGACTATTAGCATAATATTGATGCAACATGCCAGGAAAACTCACAGCATTGGTGTAGTCCCGAGCCCCAGCCCAGATATCCATGCGTCGCCTTCTTATCCTCTGCCCGGTCAGGCAAATATCGTGCTGGATCCCATTTGAGCGGATCTTTGTACAAGTTCTCATCCATATGCGTATGATCCAGCAGGTACACCTGCGCCAATCAGCATCACTCTTCCCGCGAGTGCATGGAATCGCAGACCTACCGCGTAAGCATCCTTCGGTATGACCTCGCCCGTGTCTCCCACCGGGATATCATTCCCACTGAGATTCTTGCGCATCGAAGCTCCGGTAGCGTTCAGCCGGATCGACTCTCTCAGGCCCAGATCTATTAGCGGAAACTCGGTCTCCCAGTCGTCGAGCGTCAGCCGCCGGAAGACGTCGACAGGGCGCTCGTCGTCGGAAAGGCGTTTTTTCGTGACGACTGCGTCGACTTGCTCTTGCGTGCGCGCGTACCACTGTCGATCTTGGGCAAGGAAGCAGAGGATTAAGCCCGCGTTGATGCCAGTGTTGAGAACGCCCGCGAAGAGGCTGCCCATGATGAACTACGAATGTCACTATAACCATCCCAAAGCTAAGGGAACTGAACTCACCGCAGAAATCTTGATGTCCGATTCTCCCTGGTCAATCAACACCTGCATTGCATCATCTTCCCTCCTTCCGGTTCTCTTCCTGTCTTCCACAATCCGACTGAACGTCCGATGTAACTGGGCCCCGGCCCATACCTTCCTCACCTTGGTCGGTGTCGGCAGAGACGGAAACATGATCTCGAAGGCCGAGCTGCCCTCCATGGACGAGTAGATGGCCAGCGTGCGCTCCAGGGCTTTCGGATCGTCTGCGATGTCCTTCGAGCCCAGCGTCCGGTGGGTGAGCTGGTAGATCAGCCGCCACATCTCGCCGATGGGACGGATGAGGCCCTGCGGTGCTGAAGACATGCCCAAGAGGGCCGCGTGCGTGTCGGAAATCAAGAAGGGGAGGCTGGCTTCTAGACGGTCCTTTTGCATGGCGCGCTTGATGTTGGTGAGGAAGAAGGTGACGAGGCTGTTGTCGCTGTGCAGGAACTTGACACTTGGGCCAGCGTTGGAGAGGCCTTTGAAACTACACAGGCGTCAGGACGTCGCTCGTCACAGTGCAATCGCCACTCACCCCTCCGTGAAGTCCAGTCCTCGGGCTCCATAGAACGTCGCCTTTCCACTTGGTCCTGACAAGGAAACCACAGCATGCGGGCCATAGTGAAAGCTGAAATTATCGCTCTTGCTCTGCGACCTTCCAGCCCGCAGGAACGTGCTCCTGCAGAGGAAAAAGTCCAACGAGCCCAAGAGCGGAAGTCCTCGATGTAACTGCGGCGCCGTCTTGGGCAACGTTGGCCGTGTGACCATGCCCCCGAAGGCGAGCACCAGCGCCAATGTTAAGACGACGTAGACACTCGTTGGCCACGACTGCGGTGAGATGATTGTGATGAGATTTGCCATGTTGACAGATGTTGACAGCCAACAGTGACGTGAGTCGAGAAATCGCAAATGGAGCAGCCAAGGCGAACTGATAGCAGCGACAATCCGGTATATGAAGAGGCCAGGTTCGCTTATTTCCCCGGGCACACTCTCTAAACACGGCGCGTCATTGTCTCGCGTATGTTTGGTTGAAACTGAGAGGTTGAGACTAGTCGTGCTGACCGTTATTTAATCCGACGTCCGCAGCAATTATTTTATGCGCTTTGGCGTACACCATGCATAGCTCTCACATCCTCGTTCTTGCGCCGTCGAATCAGAGACTCCACAACTTGCTTTTTGGTCAGCAAGTCGTTAGCGGTCTGTTGGTTTGTTCATCCTCCGTCAGATGGCCGATTCACTGGAACATTTTGTTGAGATGGCCCATCGAGAGGAGGGTTTGCCCACATTACCACGTCACCGCCTAGGATTGGCATCTCCAATGTGCGTCTCCTTATAGTGACGGTTGGTGCGGTGTACGACGAGGTTTGTGGGTGTTGGCGGTTTCAGCTTCCGAGCCTTGCGGCTTTGATTCTCACGGTGGATACCGACCGGCCCGCAACCTCGTCCCGCATCCATTCCCCACATTTTCGGACCTTGCATCTATTAGTTCGCAGCAATTGTTATTTCTTGGTAAAATGGCAATAGTTTGTATTTATTTACTGCTTTGTGCAATCCATTACTTAGATTGAGGAAATTCTAGTGTCATAGTCAGCAGGTGCCTTAGGCACGATTTAGCCTCAGGTGACCACCGTTTCACGTCTCCTCGCCCTTGGATGAGGCCATCGCCATCTGTTGCTCCTCGCCCTTCTCATAATCCGAAGACTCAACGCCCGCGTGCCTGTACCGACCTTCCTTCATCTCCTTGGTCATACGGCGAGCCACAGCCACTGGGTTCTCGCCGCTTGAGAAGAACTTGTCCATGTCTTCGAGCGAAAAGTTGCTCGTCTCGGGCATATAGAAGTAGATGGCCGGCACGAACACGAAGTTGGTCACCATAAAGATAAAATAAGCCTTCCAGGCAAGCCGCCCTATCAGTATAGGAGTGAGCATCACAATACAAAAGTTCCACAGCCAGTTTGCGGAGATTCCGATGGCCGTTCCTCGGGCTCGGGCCTTGAGCGGCAGGATCTCCGGGACGTACACCCACGGGACCGAGTTCATGGAGAAGCCGAAGATAAGCTGGTAGAGGAAAAAGAAGGCCACGGCAGCCGTGGCGCACTTATCGCCGTTGGAAACGTTGTTGGCCTGGGACAAGAGCACCGCAACCATCATCATGCAGAACCCGAGGCCGAAGCTACCAAACATCATGGTCTTGCGGCGGCCCATGCGGTCCAGGGCGAGGGCTGGGAGGATGGAGCCGACCATAAACATGATCTGGATGCAGCCACCCAAGATTTGTGCCATCTGGGCCGTCTGGCCGACGTTCTGGACGAGCACCGAGGGGACGTAGTAGACGACGAGGTTGATGCCGCCAACCTGGTTCATGAACTGAGCGCCCCAGGCCATGAGTACTCGGTTACCCGTCTTAACGCGGTCGTTCTTAAAGCAGTCGAGCAGCCCGACCTGGGCCTCGGACTCGAGCTCAATGGCTTGCTCAATGGCATTGACTTCCTGGGTGATCCAGGGGTCGGTAGGATCTTTGTCGAAGACGAGGCACATGACCTCGATGGCCTCGTCACGCTGGCCGCGGGTGAACAGCCAACGGGGAGAGTCCGGGAGCGCAAAGACGAGCACCACAACGACGAGGGCGAAGAGGATCTGGAAGGCAAGGGGGAGACGCCAGGCCATGGACCCGCCAGCGAAGGAAAGACCAAAGTCGAACCAGTAAGCGAAGACAATTCCCACGCCAACGAAGAGGGACTCGGAGGCGATGAGGCGGCCACGGTATTTGGCCTCGCAGAGCTCAGACTGGTACCTATATAGGGGTCAGATATGTTCGTGGGAAAAGCAGATGAGTACTTACATGGGCACCGTTGAGGTCTTCATGCCAGTACCAAACCCGGTGATAACACGACCAATGACGAGATGAGGGACGCTGAAGGCCGAGGCCTGCAGGACGGCACCGACGATGACGAAGCCCATGGCCACCCAAATGGTCTTCCGGCGGCCGAGGATATCAGCGGTGAAGAAGTTGACTGCAATGCGCGTTAGCAAAGCCCTCCCAAGGGAAATCATGATCCGACTGGCACTTCGATGCACCGCCGGGGGTAGCATTGCAAGTGGAGGAGCCACATGAACAAGACGAGGAGAAGAAAACTCACGGATGCATCCCGCTAGACAGCCCAAGTTGTAGCAAGAGACGATGATGCCCGTCTTGGAGTCGGACGGGTGACCGAACTGGTTGAGCCAGTCCTCGTTCTGGAGAATACCGCCAAAGACGCCCTGGTCGTAGCCGAAGAGGACGAAGGCAATCAGGCAGGTGATGGTGATGCCAAAGCGGACGCCCTTGCCGCGACCGAGCCAGCTCCTCATGGTGGCTTCTTGCTGAAGGAGATAGGTGGTAGGTAATGGAGAGATGAGATGCTCGCAATTGGAGAAGCTGCCTTTGGCGATCGACGGCCTGAGGAGCTCCCACCGGCGGGTATTTAAACTCGTTCATCGACCAGCAATGCATCTCCGTCCCATCTCATCCCGTCCACCAGACCGTCATCAACCGGACGTGGTCCGAGTCGACGGATCCGCACGTCGACAGCTGGGTCTGCGTCTCCATCCTCCCCCAAGCGAAGCGGAATAGCGAACCCTGGCGCTGGTTGGTTTTGAAGGCTCTCTTATTTCCTGAAGCAGCGGGGCGTGGATGGGGCCACGCTCGTATGGTGAATCCGGGGGGGCGCGGTGGAGGGG
>JABSTB010000811.1:0-12048 GCA_013756995.1 Neonectria neomacrospora | reverse complement strand
AGCTAAATACTGTATGTTAGACTTTGTTAATGAATATATACATATTTGGTCTTGCGGCAATGCGTACGATCGGCGATTTGGGGAAATTGAAAATCCGGGATTTGGGTTGTTGCACCTTTGGCGGACCTTAGCTAATGTGCGACCGTAGTGGGGCCCTGGTCTCCAACTTAGTCATGCGATTCTTCCTGAAGCTAGAATTGCTTCGTAGGTGTGACCTCGGTCAGGCATTGCTCTCAGTCCCCACATCTCAACGCACGACGGCTTCTTCAACAGAGAGCCTAAATCTCGAGAGACCCCGTTCATTTATTGGCAACGGTCGAGTCCTTTGCCTTGATGAAGTTTCTGTACTATGGAACCGCATCTAGAAGACCCCATATCCAATGATGATCCAGCCCAGTCCGGCACGTTCGCCGCAGTCGCATTTGTCCATGTCGACTCCCCGCAGGACGCGACTTTCATCGGCTCATCAGACCAGGCTTGTAAAGAGTGTCACCGGAGAAAGGCCCGCTGTAACCGATCTCTTCCCACATGCGATCTTTGTATCAAGTATCGGAGGCATTGCCTTTATGAAAAGCACTCGCGCACACCGTTGACGCGCAGGTACGTTTAGTCCCACCCTTCTCTCAATCTCCGAGGCTTCGAACTGACTTAGAGAGACACTTGACCGAGGTCGAAGTGCGACTTGAGCGCGCAGAAGCGCAGGTCAGACATATGCGCACCTTGGTACCACCTCATCAAAGGTTGTGGGAGCGAGGGAACAGCACAGCTACGAGTACTAATGTCGGGCGATCCCAAGAGCCTCCGAATCAGTCCTTCGAATTCTCTAGCACCCCCCCCGACAGTACAGATACAGCCACAAGGCGATGCGAATGTTGAACCTGGGGCTTTTTCATCAGGCATAAGTGACTCGACGCAGCCTTTGTTGCAACTTTCTGCCTCAAACGATAGCATACAAGACTCGAACCCCTCGAACGTGGAACACCAGAGGATGTTGGAAGGCCCTCCCGTCGATAACTTTGAATGGTGCGAAAAGACGTCTGTCCGAGTTCACGGACTATCCCCAGATGCCGCCCCCGAATCACTTGAGGAGGACAGCCCAATTTCCGATGGCATGGCATCTTTAACTGTTAACGAGGGTGATGCAGGCTACCTTGGAGTTGCATCCGGTGCCGCATTGTTGCGTCTTCTTGAGCCCAAGTCAAGCCGGCGGATGTCCAGATCACAGCAACCAGCCTCCTCGATATACCCCATGATACCTCGGCCTAACCCGAATCGCCACGTTGCCGAGTCTATGATTGACGCTTATTTCCGTCTGTATCACGTCAGTTACCCAATTATTCATGAGCCAACGTTCCGCGCCCAATATAGCGAGGTAATCCCTCGACCCAGTGGGTCATGCTGGACCGTCCTTGCCTACATCGTCGCGGCCATTGGTGTTTGGTCTTCTTCCACGTCATCAACTGAGACTATGGACATGGAACTCTTTGAACAGGCCAGCTCAATCCTCAGCTTTGACTTCCTTGAGGTCGGAAACTTGTCCCTGGTGCAGGCCTTGACACTGGCGTCAAACTATCAGCAAAAGCGGGACAAGCCAAACTCCGGATACAACTATCTTGGTTTAGCCGTCCGGATGGCAATGGGCCTGGGCCTCCATAAAGAGTTCCAGGGTTGGAAAATCTCTCCGCTGAACATGGAAATTCGGCGACGAGTGTGGTGGTCCTTGTGTGTCTTTGATGTTGGTGCAACAATCACCTTTAGTCGCCCAGACGTATGGCCATATAAGGGGGTCGAGGTCTCCTTTCCACTCAACGTGAATGACAAGGCACGTAACATAACAGCGCCCTGAATATCCAGCTTTTATGCTTACCAGCAACCAGGACCTCACAGCCGCTTCTACCACCTATCCGGCTGAAAGCGTTCAAATCACGCCCTACACGGCTGTTGCTACACAAGCCCGCTTTCATATCGAAACACGTGAATGTTACGCGCGGATTATTTCAAAGCCTTTTCCTTCTGCAGAAGAGCTACTTCGGATGGATTCTACGCTGATTGAGAAGTGGCAAGCGGAAAATCCAGCATACTTCAGAGAGCAATCCCCGGTTCCGCCTCGCTATGCTCTCTGCCAAGCCGTAATGTCATGGAGGTCCCGCAATCTTCGAATTATTCTATATCGTCCTTTCGTCATCAGAAGAGCCCTCAGGCGCCGCGCTGATACTGACCAGCCGAGCTCATTGGCATATGATAGGTGTCTTGCAGACGCAAAATCATCGATTAGTCTGATCTCTAATTACTGGGAGCACCACGAGCATAATCGACTCGCTGCGTGGTATAGCTTGTAAGCATTTACTCTCATGGACTGGTAATGATAAGTGCTAATAGCATTATCTAGGTATTTCCTCTTCCAAGCAGCATTAATTCCCTGCATCTGTCTCCGTAATCAGCCGTCAGCAATCGATGCATCAGACTGGCGCGCTCAAATCACAACTGCATTGCACACGATAACGGCACTCGCCTCAGTCAACGCTAGTTCTTCTCGATGCTTCCAAGTTATATCGGATTTGTCTGGGCGACTCCTCGACAGTGATCAATCTGAACAGGTTGTCCCACCTGCTTCGACTGGGGAAGATCACTCCAAGGGAGTCGAGAGTGCAGAGAACCCGGTAGCACCAGAGCAGTGGATATCAGAACCAGTCGAAGAAAGCCCCCAGACTCAGATAAACAATGTCTTTAGTATGATGTGGCCAAACGTGCCACCGATGGAGGCGGCAGACGTTGTTATGGGCGATGATGCTGGTTGGATGGACTTTTTACGACTGGAAAGCAATGATGTCTGGGAAGGACCAAACTCTTGAGAGAAAATCCATTTGCAAATAACAGTGCACTTATTTCGAAAACAGTCAACGTTGACGGAGATTCCTAAACGCATAGTGATGCATCGCTCATCACTCTACGTGACGTTCACACTCTATCTGCTCCGCATCCTGTATCGTCATTTGGACATTTTCATTCACAAGCACGAAGTGTTTACCACATTTAGAGATGCAACATCCGTCTTAACTACCTCTTTTCAAGTTGTGGGAGCTCTCCATTCTGCTGAGCCTCCTCTACAAGCTTATTATAGATAGCCAACTTCTCTTCATAGACTTTGACCAGGTCATCTTCCGTCCGCTTCCCAGGCGTTGCATCGCTGCCGCCAAAAGCTCTCACCGCAGCGTAGTAAACATCAGCTAGCGCATTGCAGACGGCCTTGACGCTCACGGAGGTGCATTGGTAATAAAGGCTAAGAAACGACATGAGTTAGTTTATGATCTGTCGTATGAGACATGGCATTTTACGGCACTCTCCTGAATCATCTTCAAATGATAGACGTGGGGTATTTAAAACGAAACCTATTGCCAAAACTTACTCTGTCTTGAAGTTGTTGTCAATCTTCAACTTGGCACTTTCGGTGAATCGGGATTGTGCGCGGTAGTTATTGTAACCAAAATCGTGCCGGTTGCACGCTGGCACAAAGGGGAACCCAAATGGGTTGTCAGGGGACGAGGTACAGCCGTCTGAAGTCCAGTCTAAAGTGGATGGGTTTTGAGCGTTGCGACGGCTGGTAAATTGAGGTAGAGTGATGCTGAAGAGAAGTTCATCGGTGGTTTCCTGAGCCGTCGCGCGTCCTACGAGACTACCCCCAATTTCCCTGGTGGGAAATGCCGAAGCACCAGAAAGGAGAAAGAGGACTGGTGAGGTGAACTTCATCGTGTAAGTGCAGTTGTCTGAGATTGAACTGGTTGATGGAGTTGTAAACGAAACGCGAGGAATTAGAGTGCTTGTATATACCTGTTCCAAACGCGAAACTACAACCTTGAGTCTAGCCAAGTTAGGCAACTCTGCCGTGTCGTCAATTACTACCTACCGGAAGTAGAAGTGATCTTATGGAGTGGAGGCCACGGGATCACACGATACATGGCGATTTGCCGGATACCCCGCAGGCACCTCCTCAGATCAATGCAGCACGTTCTATAGATGGCCATGAATTAGTGGCATATTGATCCTTCCGCGATAAGTGTGGAACGATTCCCTGCTGCAGTGGTCAACAAGGAAGTTGTAGGAACGGTGCTAGGTTAGGGCGGCAGGGAGGCAAGGAATGAGGGCCTATTGATTCGAATATTTGCTGAACACGTGGAATCGTGCGTGGAGTCTTATTTGTCGGCGCGACCACATCGGGTTCATACTCCGCAAATTAATATTCAAGGGTTGCATCAGCTCAACTATCCACCACTCGCAACTCTTCCTAGCGCCGCGTGAAGCTCTTCGTTTGAGAGTCTCGGCAATACTAGGCCTCCGCGCAAGACAGCCTCCGAACGATCAAGTACAAGATGCAGGCCTTGATTGGACGGGTCGGGTACAATTTCTTAAATAGAGACGGAAGGGTAGTCATGGTTTCGATCAAATAGGATGACGACCACGGAAACCTTCCTCGTTGGGCACCGAGCTGTTCCGCTAGTGTCACGCCAGCCTTTCCATCATCTCTTCCACCGACGTGCAAACCTGATTTATGAGCCTCGAGGTCCCCAACTAGAATTTAATTGGTGGATTTTGAAACTATGCCAAGTCTACTCTATACCAGCACTCCCATTAGGAGAGAAGGTTCTTGCGGGAGAGACCAGTTAGCGTGGGAAACCCCCCGGGGATACAACACCATAAAGAACTTAGTTACTTTGTCCTAAATCTCAATTTCAAATTTCTTAGCTACTGAACAGCAGCGGTCTTTCACCTCCTGGATGAGAAATTCTCTTAGTCTTTTATTGTGGGCGGGGATGGCCTTACGCATCCAACGGAACTACAGACACTGTAGTATGCATAAATAAGTAGTTGAATAATGAGCTATTCGTGATGGGGAAAAATCCCTGGGCTGTCGCAATAGAGTCTGCCACCAGGTATGTCCCCATTTTCCACATGACTCTTAATGCGATATTCTCTTCCTGCCTAGCTTTTGACACCAGCATACCTTAAGGTTCGGCCACTACTAGCATAGTTACGCACAGTTTACTAGGTATGAGAAGAAACTATAGAAGGTGTAGATTTCATGAATAAGTCTGCTCTTTAGTTCTCTAATAGACTTAGTAAAAATGCCAGATTCTCCTCCTTAAGCTAACCGTCACTATACTTAGAGTGCTTGGAGACGAAACTTAAGCATATTCAAATCTATTTCCATTTCTAGAGCTAGGTCAGACCGAGACGAGTTGAGATTTTTGCTGGGGTGCCTAAAGGGTATCGTTTTTAAGATTGCAGATCTCTATACAACACTTCGACCTGGGATGATGTCCCTGAATTTAAACCCTGACTAGACTCTTCCATGTTAAAACATCCAGCCTACATTTCAAAGCCTGGCAGTTTAAGAAACCTATTTCTATAAGAGTGCCTAGGGAGTAGAGCCTTTTTGGATTTAAGATAAATCTATGCTTGTTATCATTTTCCAACTTACGAGGCATGGAAACATGCTGACCCTTGATGAGGCGCATGTCCCATACGAAAGGTTCGTCCTCTATATGGCAAAGCAGTCGCACATCTTCAAGACTAAATCCCCAGTCCTTAGTCATTGCAATAAAGAGGCTTTATCTAGAAACAGCTCAGGAAGAATTTGAAGTGCTTAAGAGTTTTTTGTGAGAATATTCCCGTAATTTGTGATAGTTGAAGCCGGGGGAGCCTTGAGACTCGTGTCAAGTGTTGTCGCACAGGCTCTTGTGCAAACTGATCGTGGTGCTATGTTAGTGAGGGGGCGACAACACCCAATACACAGGATTCTTCAGCCGTAGATGATACTAATACGTGCTGGGTGAAACTGCATTTGGTTAGTCGTAACATGCAAAGATTTCACTCACTTAACCACAACTTCGTAGCGTGAAGTCCCATCAGTCAACCCTAGCATGCTACTTTTGACATAACTCATTGCTCCCTTGAACATTGCTTTGCTCTATGACTATGCTACATCACTGTTCTGGAAGCCACTAGGGCGAACCCTTGTCTTTATCGTCACTGACCACACGTGGGTGGTCTAATCAGAGTAGAAAGACCTCCTCAGCCAGTGTCAACCACGGAACATATGTATCGGCTGCCGCCTCAAGACATAATCAAACTAACGGAATATCAGCAACGGAGACGTAGAGCCTGACATACACCAGATGTTCTTCACGCTTCAAATGAATAGTTCTCACATATTGCTCTTGAGGTCACGCATGATACGACTCCATGTAGGAATATTCTCGGCCAAGGCCGAAACTTGCCCTAACCCATCGTCATTGCGATGACTGTTAGCTACAAAGAGTGGACCGTTTCCTTCAAAAAAAAAAACCCTGTGTGGTCAAGCATCGGTCGCCTGCTGACAGGGTGGGATACCCTCAAGCTCGTCTGCCATCCTTCTTTTCCATCTTTGCCACCATCTGCAATTTTTCCACAGCATCCCCACTCACGTCATTCCACTCCTCCCCAGCTACATGTGCCATATCACTAATGTCGAAGCGATGGCCCGTCCACTCTCCCTCAAGAGGCAGTGTTTCAAGGCCAGATTCATATTCAGTCCACCAAGCATAGGCCACAACAAACTCTCCCAGACTGTAGGCGTACTTGGACTCAGCAGTGACTGCATCGCGGACGTACTCCTTGGTGGTCAAGTTGGGAATCACTGTTGCCAAGCTTGCTGGGGTGCTTCCGTAGGGTGGTTGTGTCAACAACTTGATCAGACGTTCAAAAAGTTGCCGGCTGTCTTCTTCTCCATCGAGCCCCATTCGCGCATCCTCGAGCAGGTCACCCCAGTATTCAAACCTGTCCTCGCGTGCGAAAAAAGAAGGCACCTTTTAGTTCTTACGCTCGGCAGAAACAGCGTTGGGTAGATTATAAAGTGGACTGCGTCCAAGCTCGACCCATTCGGACTTCTCCTCGGAAGTCGCAATGCCATCAGGGTAGCCTCCGGCATAGTCCCCGACAAAGATGAGGCGGTCACCAGACCAGGGTCCGGAATCTTCAACGAGGACGTCCCGAATGACGGACGCAAGGAGTCGGAGGAAATACGCGCATGTAAAGAGATGCGAATAATCCCTTGATAATCTCAAGCGTCGAAGAGGAGAGAGACAACTATATCCATGAGTTCTTGCGGAAGACCAATGAGGGGGAACTGGAACTGTATTTCGGAGTCACTCTCAATGGAGAAATTGACGAACGTCACCGCTCTGCAGACTTATCTCCTCTGCCTCGAACCTGCGACGTTACGACTAGACATCTTGAACTTGAACTAGCGAGGGGTTCTGAGGAGGTCGACGAGCTGTTCGGCAGATGTGCTCATGATGAATTTCCACAGCTTGAGGCCGCCAACATAGCGTAGCTTGCGCTACTAGTCGATAATGACGAGTCTCCAGTATTGACTCATGATGTACTGAAGAATGTTTGTTCACAAGATAAAACGGATGAGGAGCGGAAGTAACGTGGTGGAAGAAGAGGCGTGAATGTGTGCGTGATCATCGACGGAGCGGAGGTCGTGTAAATTCACTATTACACAGTGAAGGATATTACACAGTGAAGGATCATTGCACAAGCTGCCAACGGGCCTGGTGCCTGGTGACCGGGTCCTGGTCAGACTTTTCCATGAATTTGTAAGAGTAGGAAAATAGGCTGATAAGGAACAATCCAGAAGCTGAGGGTCCAGAAATGGGTCAAGAGCGAGTGCAGGACAATTTAGAGGGGGGGGCGAGCAGAGAGCTGACGGGGACTGCGGCGTATTGAGCCGAAACTGAGCCGGGGAGAGAGGAGCCCATACACATGTCTATATGTTTCTAGATACAGGCGGTCACCTGTGCTATAAGGATTGAGTTTCAGTTTCGTCTTATGATAATAGGGGAGTGGTAGAAGCCCTAATATGTAGAGAGAACGCACCCACGTTATGAAACTTCCCCTGGAAGGCTTTCGCCTATTGATCAATAAGAAATACAACTTTAGACAGATGATACTTGGTGTTTTGGAATCAGAAATCCTTCACTTTGTCTTGCCCATACAGTCTTGAAACTCAGCCTGGCTACCAGTATTCTCTTCCTCCACTAAATAGCTGCTGTTTGATACAAAGTGAAAACATCGAAAGTGGGTTAAGTCGGCGTCACTGTATGGTTTGTCCAGTACTATTCATGAATATTTTCTCACGCACGTCTCGCAAAGCGTAAGGAGTTTATTATATATTATGGAGAGAACCCTAGGCCTCTTCCAGGTAGGAAGCATAAGACATACTGAACATGAGTTAAAAGGCTCTGGATGACAATAATATGGCAATAGACTCAAATTTTGATAAAAAGGTTATGGACTAGCGTTTCCAAATTGACATCAATCCAAAGCCCGTCTTATTTCTTAATCACTCTGAGGCCACTGCGCTCGAAGCAAATAGCGTTCCAAAAAATATGACAACCGAATGGTCAGCCACCATAGTACTAAGGTACAACGTTCGCAGTTTATCTCCGTCTCGAAAAGTCCCATACACCCTTGAAGGAAACTTACCAGGTCACATTTGTGAAAAGTCTGAGGTCAAAGTCCTCGTCTTTTGCTTGAACCGCGAGCTGGGCTTTACCGTCTTTTGGGATGGTCGACCCCACATCTCCACGTCTCGGCATTCTGGTTTCTCGAAGTGCCGTTGTCGATTCCGACTGTTTCAACAGATCGAAGAGTAGGATGTGCCGCCCTAGTCAACAAGGTAAAGTCAACCTATCACCATTACAAGAAACCGATCGTCACTGCAAACGGGCCGAACAGTTCCCAGCTAGCCCTACATATCGTAACACAGGACCTGGGGATCTCAATCACAAGTTGACTTCAATTCTCTTTACTTCATGGGTCTTGATACTACCCAACGATAAACGCTCCAATTTCCTTCGTACCACGCTGCGGTCTTCAATTACCAGACCTATCCCCACAATACCAAGGACTGCCGGTCGGACGGACAGCGGTGCGTTTGGGAAAGTTCTGAGCCAAGGATAGGAAACATCTCCACCTCTTTGCTTTCCCTTCATAGTTGAACCCCGCAATGGAAGGTCAAGGAGCCGAACCGGTTTCGCTTCGTTTTCAAAACCGAGTTGAGAAGCCTAGATCGTCTAAGTGGATAACATCGCTCCTAAATAAACCTTTCAAACACCAAGTAACCTTGAATGAAGACTATTTTCGGCCCGATAATAAGACAATATAGTTTCTAACCATCCCATATGTTGCGACTATCATGAAATTAGGCCTTGTTTTCGCCGGTACTTCAGAAATTGTGCCAAACAATTGGTTTTGTGGGCGTCGTGGGTGGTTCGGGCGTCCCTCGAGTAAGCGGGTGCTGAAATGACCATATGGCATCATATTGACCTATAAAGAGACAGACCGCTCTACTGTATTATGAATGCATTTCTATCTCCGAATCTCCGCCCGTGCTAACAAGGTACTGTTATTTATCACAATCAGCATGTGGAAATACTTGGTCGTCTGTTCACGCCTAATCAATGCTATTGCCCATGGTCACCAGGGCTCATATAATCGCAGACACGAGGATTATGATCAAATCTCTTACCGCAACTCAGACCTTTGCCTCGACTATCGCGTCGATGATATACTAGTACGCATTACCATTGAAGGGAAAGGCGGTCAAATGTATCATACTCGAACTTCATTGGTTAACAACACCTTCGATGGCAACATCAAATCCAACGCCACGGAGAAGCACATTACCTACTACGCCTTCAGCGGCAGCGCCAATTGCGCAAGCTGTTGCCACATGGTACAACAAGCTGCAACAACTGGCTCTGAATTCGGGGCTTGGTATTCCTATCATTATCTCATCCGACCCACTACATGGCTGGACTGACGATGCCGTTATTTTAAAATCGGTGCTTCTTTCTCACGCTAGACTGAGATTCTCTATATCGCTACCCGCGTGAACATCAGCTCGCACGCACATTTGCCGAAATCGCTCGCTAAAACTATGTGTCCGTAGGTATCCGGCAGGTCATGCATCTTATGATCGATCTCATGACAGAACCCCGATGGGGACGGTCCGGAGGCACCATGGGCGAGGATGCTAATATCACAAAACTTCTTGGTGTCGAGTACATCAAAGGATTTCCAGTTGATGAGATCGGTCTTCATTCTGTCAACACAACCACAAAACACTTTCCTGGTGGCGGCGGCCCAGTGGAAAACGGTGAGTATTCGCACTACGAGTGGGGAAAGAATCAAATTTATCCTGATGACAATCTTGATTACCACTTGATATCACCCCAGGTGGCTGTTGACGCGGGGACACATCAAACGATGCCTTACTACTCGCGTCCCATTAACACCAAATGGGAAGAAGTTGCGTTCGCTTCTGTTAAGGTATTGATTGCCGATCTCTTGAAGAAGCAGATGGGGCTTGACGACATCGTCGTTACGAAATGGGGAGTTTTCACGACCAGATATTGGGGGCTCCAAAACGAGACTGAACTAGAGCGTACTCGTCGCGCTGTTGAGGCCGGTTGTGACATGTTCGGAGACGAGAGTTGATCGTCTAACTAGTCAATCAGGGGATTTCATCCTAATCTCGGATTGATGTTTCTGTGCGCAAGTTGCTGAAGGAAAAGTTCGAATTGGGGCGTTTTGGCAACGCCTATGTCCACCCGGATGTCGCAGGGCGCATTGTTGGCAATGAATATTTCAGCCAACTGGGTAACGAAACACAGCATCATGTTTTTACCATCCTCACCAACCCCGATGATTTTCTTCCTCTGCCTCTCTCGCTTTGAAGCAAGCTTTTATGTTGAGGATATTGAGCCGTCCATTCTTGAGAGCCGGAATCTCACCGTCGTGGACAACCCCCAGGAAGCCAACTATGCTCTTCTAAGCCTTGCTGCTCCCTTCAAACCTACAACTGCATCAGGTCTAGCAGCGAGCATCAGAAATGGGTTGATAGAGTTCAATAACACAGAGAGAACTCGCCAGGCAAAGATATATGCGACTGTCACCACAGTGGTAGACATGAAGTTCAATCGCCCTGCCGCCGTGCCTGGGATTGCAGATAACTCTGCGGCACTATTAGGCATTTATGGAAGTAGCCATGAAGTATTCCTCGACGTCTTGTTTGGTATAGACGGTTGGGCTCCTAAGGAGAAGTTACCTTTTGATCTGCCTCGGTCGATGGCTGCCGCTGTGTCATCCAAAGAGGACGTGCCATTCGATACAACAGATCCTCTCTTTAGGTTTGGCCTTGGGTTAGAATATACAAAAGCTTATAAGGAGGATCACAGCAACATATAAGGATCCAGCTTATGCAGCATCTGAATACTGTCCATAGTCTGTACATGGTGTTCGTTAATGAATGGGAACTCCCGAAACTAAGTCAACTTGAGTAGTTTGAGAAATATGGCTAATGGGTGTGGCAAACAACCATTCTGTCTAGGTTGTCCACTGCAGATCTGGATAAGACAGAACGAGCTTGTGTTTCAAGAGTGTGGGTTACCATGTCTTTACCAGTGGTGAAACTGGTCAAAAGAGAGTTGAAGCCGACCGGACAACTCAAACGGGGCATCAACCAGAGCAGGTGTATTTTACAAGGAATATGCCCATTTCCAACAAATGGATGATCTAAAATGGACGCTTACATAGAGTAGAGCTTAAGAACAGGAAAAAGAAAATATTTTCAAAAAGTCACTGTCGGTCAAAAAGACATACAACAGCGGGGATTCCCCGGTCGTCACCGACCCGAGTACTAATCCGCCCCTCAACAGCTTATCTATGGGAGAGCGGACGGGATCCCGAGTTATCTGGTGGGTATGATCGTATGTGCTGTTCCAATGTCTGTAGTGAGCTTATAGATTGACTCGTCCGGCTCCTTTCTCTATATTAAGCAACTAATAGCCTTAGCTAGGAGCTAGGGGGTTTCTATAATAGAAATACCCTATAATACGTTAAATAAAACTAGGCTAAGTATAAAGTATAATTTTAAAAGGTAAGAAACTATTATAAAAAGATTTAATAAACTTAAACTATTAATATATTATTAAAGAAATAATA
>JABSTB010000810.1:0-11380 GCA_013756995.1 Neonectria neomacrospora | reverse complement strand
GTCATGTTTCTTGTACGAGGATACGGACGTGGTTAGGTTTTGCAGGATGCTTTGTCCTACGGGACTTTCTTTGGCGGGCGAAGGGGTTCTGACATGTTGGTATGATGGTTGTGTTGTGGTGGTGAGAGCACGGTGGTGATAGGCAGGTAGGCAGGCAAACATGTAGTCATATAGTAGGTTGGTTGGTAGGTAACGATGCAAAGAGCGCAGTGGGCCAAGCCTCAGTCGCTCTCGTCCCCGTCCAGCGCCTCGTCAGCATCATCCCTGCCCTGCTTGTCCTCCAGCGCATCCTGCGTCTCGTCCCCGCTTGCCTCGGCCTCGCCGTCGTCGTCTTCCTCGTCATCCTCGTGTTCCTCCTCCTCTTCATCGTCGTCATCGTCCTCCGGCACGGGCTCCTCGTCCTCGGTCTCGGCGTCGTCCTCCTCGACGGCCGAGGGGTCGACGCGGGCGCGCTTGGTGCGAGGGCCCGAGGACACGGCCGTGTCGTCGGCCTGCGAGGTGTCGGCCATGTCAGCGTCCGGGCCGTCGGACTTTTTGGCGCGGACCTTTTGGCGGTACGAGGTGCGCTTCTCGGTCTGGATGGCGTTGAATTCTACGAGGCTTGGGTTAGTCCGGGGGGTTCATCTTGGAATGTGGTTTTGCGGTTTGCTTTCAAGGGGCTCGGAAAGAAGAGCATACTTGCGAACTCAGCCTCGAGGGGCGCGCGTAGGAAGGAAAACTCGGTGTCTTCGAGGGCCTTGAATACATCGGCCGGCGTTACCGTCTTCTTGCCGGCGTTGACCGTGTTTTCATTGGCGCTGTGAGAGGATGTCAGATGGTCTCTTTCATGATGACGCATGTTTTCTAATGAGCAGAGGGGAGAGAGCGTACTGTGAGGCCAGATAGCTGATGAATAGAGTGGCACTGTTGCTCATGGCCAAGATGGCATTGGCCTGGATCTGAGTATTGGCCGGCAACACGCCCTTGGCCAATCTCGTTATTATCGATTTCGGAAGGGTGAGGTCCTATGGTTTAGTCGTCAGTGAATCCTTTTGATTTCGGCCCAACTCTCCTTATCCCACACACTCTCCGGTCGTTCTTGTCGTCGTTTCCGTGGGGAGAGGGGGGGACGCTTACCTCAATTGCTATAGCCTCCTCGCGAGCCCTCTCCTTCTCCCTTTCTCGTTCTTTTTCTTTTTCCGTCTCTTTTTCCTTGTCCGTAAGCTTAGTCTTGTCCTTCTTCTCGGATCCAGGAGCAGCCGGTGACGCCTCAGCGGCGGGGGTCACAGCCGCAGCCGGGGCTGGAGCCGCAGCCACGACCGGAGCTGGGCTAGGCTCTAAAGATTCTGCGTCGTCTATGGGGACAAAACGCGCCGTTGAGAGGTCGCTCTTGCGCGAGTTTGACTTGCGGGGAGGCATTATGGACGGGTGGTTATGAGGTGGGGCTGTGCGGGATGAGTGGTGTTGTGCGTGAGTGTGGGAGAGAGAGAGAGAGAGAGCGATCAAGGGGCGGTGGCTAAGGACCTGTGATGGTGCCCGTGGTGTTGCGGCGTGACGGCTCAGACGAGCGAGAGAACAGAGGAAGAGCACGGTAGAGTCAAGGTGTAAGTTGCCAGCGAGGCGCGTGCAAGTCCAGCAAGTGAGGCCAAGTCCAGATGCGATGAGACGACCACTCGGCCAGTCCGTCTACCCCAGTTCCCAGGTCCCAGTTCCCGGCTCCCGGTTCCAACGCGGCGCCGTGTCCAGTCCAATGGCAGCCTGTAGCCCTTTCCTGCTGAGATCGCGAGGCCGTTCACGTGGGAAAGTCTCTCCGGGCGGGTGGCGGACCGGGTTGATAGGCGAAGGCGGCGGCGTTGAGATGATGTTCGCTTTTGTGGACTGTGAATGGGCGAGAAGCGCGCGTCTGTGGTCTCTGGGTGTGCGACGCGATGGCACGGGGCCCCGCTGTGAGTGGGCAGAAGGCGCGTTAAGTGGCCGCCTTGATTTAACCTCACCAAGGGAACATTCCCTCAACACCAAATCCGACAAATTCTGCGCTTCTTTTTCCGGGATATTGCAATTGTTCCAGAGAATACATGAAGCACATGCCACAAGCGGGTCGATGTCTCAACACACTGTCTGGCTCTACAAGTGTCCTCGTCATCGGGTTACTTCCCTGACTAGAACATATGCAAAGAGCATCTACCAGCCATGGCCAACCATCACTCACTCACTCTATTGAGACATACCAGCCTTCCACTCACATCTAATGCATCACTATAATATTAGGCTGGCCAAGGTTGAGCTCAATGTCATGTCCCAATCTATCTTTCCAGCGCCATCACCACCCCTCTCCTTCACCACATCATCCTCACAAACGCAACCACCCATTTAACAACCCCACATCCGCCGCCCAATATACCCTCCTCCTTCACATCAGTCAGTACCCGTCAAGGCGGCGAGATCAGTGCCGAGATGATGCACCGAGCGCTGGTGGCGTATCACCCCGGGATGTTGACAGTGGAACTTGTCTGAGACTCCGAGTTGCATCTCGGCTGTCTCGCAATGGCAGAATACTAGACGACCTCTGTAGATGATTCAGGTGAGATGCTCATCGTGGGAGTTGTTGCGAGGCACATCCGCCGCTATCAAACAGAGGTAGACCTGTCTGTGGGCAACCCCGGCGCGGCTTCAATCTTCAATCCACAAAACAAACACTACAGCCACACCTTGCCTTCTTGCTTTAGCATTCTACTCCATCTGCGTCTCCATGACCTTGATTTCCTTTTGACATTCCTTCCAATGCTACTCCGCAACATTGTCCAATTTCGGCAAGACCTGCTTTGTCCGGGCGCTCCCGTGCGCATGTGGTCTGTTCCGTTTCAACGCCCACTCCCCACTCTCATCAAACATCAAACCGCCGCCACAGAAACATCTCTAGAATCCTACTGTGACCCATTCGCTGACCTCATGCATACGTGGATGTGAAGAGAGCACGGTAATTGCACGGTTGCACCATCTTTGCTTATTGATTGTTTATTCAATTGAGAGTGGCAAAGGCAGGTTCGTTTACTCCCTGCCGATGCCTCTTATTTCTGTTTGTGTGGAGTCTCGTCTATCAGTGCAGACACTCTTGTCCGCATTGGTCCTTGTCCGGATCCATCCATGCTGAGGCCCAAGACTGGTCTCCGTTCTTCTCGTGTCCCTTGTTCAAACACCATCGTAACATATAAATAAATAAAGGAAAGTAATTCTCGGGGTATATCCGTCATAAATAAAATTCGACAAAAAGCCTCCTGATCCGACCGTTAGGCGCCGCCTATCCAATCATCATCCTCCAAAGCATCGAGAGGATCATAGTAGTTGGCGGGGCCCACTCGATTCTCAACTTCCTTCTTCGAGAAGGATAAAACAAACTAGACGTTATAATAAGAAAGATAAGTCATGTAGGGAGTGTGTGCATGTGCGTGCATGGGTGCATATATGCATGCATCTTCATATTCCTCTGCATCAAAGCAGAGTAGGGCAGGGACTCTTCCGGGTCTCGGCGACGGAAGATTTCGATCTCCTTCTCGGCACCTTTGAGTGCACGGAGTCTTATCAACGTCCTGTCCCGAATCCCTGGTGCTTTGAAACACCTCTTCGGACATCACCTCGGCCCCGCAATTCCTAGGATGGAAGGGATGAGAGGAACGACGGGGGTTGAAACAAGCCGTCGTCTTGCCGGACCCGTTGCGTCTTCATATCAAATCGACAACGCAAATGTCGGTCTATGAAGTTATAGACGTTTGCTGTATGGCTTGCCTAGATTCAGCCAATAGCACGGCCAATCTCGGATTTGTGGATTAAAGGCCGGGGTGAGAGGCCACCGAAGAAGACCTCATCGTCAAAGGACATCCGCGGCGGGGTCGAAATAGAATGGACTCGTTTTTGCCGACGCAAGTCGAGGGATCGGTTGGCCCGGGGCAGGTAGTCGCTGGACATGCGGGTCAAGTTGTGCTTGTCCGGCTGATGTCCATGCCAAGGGTCGTGGTGTCCGACGACACTCACGGTGCTGCTGCGGCTGCTGCGGCCTTGTCGACAGACCGTGGGCGGGAGTTTGGCCAGGCGTGAGGGCTGGCGCTTGAGAGAAGGGATAAAGGCGTCGTCGCCCTGGATAGCCTCATCGGTGAGGCCGGGGCGCGAATTGGGGGCGCGGGCGAGGACTGGAGTGGCAGGTACATCCATGCTGCGCTTATGCTTCACGGTATGGCGTGCCAGCTCCTCCGAGGCTCGCGAAATGCCGTTCTGGTAGATGATAACACTGGGAGGCTTGCGGATAGATATAGAGCTCTGCTGGCGCTGGTGTTGTTGATAGTCATGTTGCTCTTGCGACGGTTCCTCATCTCGGAAGGGCAAAGGCTCGATGATTGGAGTCTTCTCATCTGACCTGTCCGTCCTCCATGATTCAATCTCCTCGTCATCAATGGGGGTAATACCCCTCTTGAGGAATAAAAAGCGGCGCTGGCGGGACCGGCGGCAGAGGACGACGGTAATGATGGCAATGAAGGCCACGGGGACCACAGTCGCAAGAACGATGACGAGAGTCTTGATTTCGGAGCCGTTCATGGTGTCTGTGCCATCGCGAGGCCACGATCAAATGTGTGAGGGATGGTAATGGCGATTTCTCAAGGGTCGATAAAAGAACTGGCCCTGCCGTCCAACAAAGTCGCAGACCAGGTGTAAATAAGGTGAAGAACGAGTGATCGTCGAGTCCTGCGCAATCAGGGCTTGGCTTGCTCTGCAAGGGCACTAGAAGTCGTCGGGTCAAGGTAATGGCTAGGTTTATCGGTCAGTTGAGGGTTCGATCGGGTGGTATGAAATTCATGTGTTGTTGAGGTGAGGAATGAGTAATGGGTGGAGTGGGATATCATGGTGGTGAGATGTCCGTGTAAGTTGGGATACTGGGTCCGGTCTATACTGCCATGCTAAGGCAAGCTGGCCCTTCCTTCTTACAATTGCTCCTTCTCGTTGTAAAAGACAGGCCAGGCGAAGCAATTATTCAAAGCAACGGCGACAGCATGAGGAACATATTTGACATAATAGACCAGAACCCCAGAGGCACCAGCCAAGTCACCAACTCTTGGAGAAGCGTGGAGGGAGAAGTCATGCGTATTATGGCATGACGATATGAGGTTTGATATGAGGGGAGACCAACATTGGAAGCCGGAGAGCAAGTCACTGTGACAAGATGCCGGGCGGGATCGGATCGGGGTTGGCGACTCGACTCAACTTGGAGTTGGTTTGACGGATGAAGATATTTGAATGCTGAGTCCCCTTCAAGCCGGCCGTCCTTCACGGTCGGTGTCGAAGGAAGAACGAAGGGGGATATCAACCAGGCACGGGACGCCCTGGGGATAACAGAACCGGACGGGACGGGAGCGGGATAGGGACGGGGGAGGGATGAAGCTATATAGGGACTGGGGGCATGCGGCAGCTCTGGGCTGGAGTGGACTGGGGGAGGAGGAGAAGGACATGGGAGAGTGAGTGAGGGCAGGGGGGCGTGGAGGGTAGCGTCATGGGATGAAGGAGGGTGTGAGGCGAGAAGTTGTAACTGAGCGAGCGGCATTGTGGGAGAGTGGGAGTGACATGAGGAACAGGAGGAGGAGCAGGAAGAGAAGAGGAGGTGGAGCTGAAGGGGTGTGGGAAGAGAGGCGTGTGTGGTGTGCGGTAGTGAGAGAGTGGAGCGTGGTGGTGTGCAAGCGTGGAAGGAAGTGTGGAAGTGGATTGAGGGAGGGGGGCACCAGTGAACCACAGTCCACAGGCAAGTCCACAGGGCAAGTCCACACAACAGGCGGCCTTGCTCGCACCCGACTACGAAGCAAGTACACACACACGATACTTGAATACATGATACTCTACTAGTAGTAACGACACCATACCAGCCCTTGGCCCTTGGACCTGCATGTCTAGCCCGTGTCTAATACGCAAGACGGTCTGCTCGTAGTTGTTGCGAAGCTTAGCAGCTTGGTCAGCTACGATGTGAACTGCTCTGCGGGCGGCAACGGCGATCGAGGCAGCAGATCGCAGATGCGAGTGAGGCAAGGCAAGGTACTTACCCATCATCCATCCTCCCAGATGCTGCAAACGTCGGCCACCTAAAAGAGGCCGGCAGTGCAGTTGCCACACACGGCTCCAGTGCACTGCAGCGTGCAGTCCAAGTCGAGTTCCGGTTCTGAAATAATCCCGCAAGAACCAGCCTCATCAGTCCCCCCGTTCTCCATCTATTTGCGTCGTCGCCGGGACGCCCATTGGACGCATCCTTTGCATGCTTGCTGTTACGCTTCCTGCCTCTGTGCGAGTGGGCTGCCCAGAGACCAGCGGGAGAGCCTTGTGTGTCTGAGGTGGTGGTTGGCGACGACTCCATCCATTCATCCACCCATCCATCCCCTGGAACGGAACATGGCAGTGGGCTCTCTCCAGGCTGCCCGGTTCAGGGCACCTTCACCTCACATGGCCTTCTGGGGGGGTCCCGCTGGTCCACTAACGGCATGGCGCCATGGCCCAGCACGCATCCATGACGGCCAGCACCGCCAGGGAACGTGGCGCGCCAGGGACAGCCGAGGGACCAAGTTCCTTCAGGCCCACTGGCCTGCCTCTAGGTGCCAGGGGTTTTCGACCGCCCAGCGTGGCCCGCCCCCTGGAGCTAGGAAGCCGGGCCATCACCATCAGCAAACCAACGAGAGGGAGGCTTTGTAAGAAGAAAAGACCGATAGATCCGGGACCGGGAGTTGCTCAATGGGTGGTGGTGTTACATGGTATACGTACGTACTGTAGCAGCGCAGCCCATCGTCATCTATCACTGATCATGATCAGCAACCATGGCTCTGCTACAGCACCGTCCGTCCGTGCCAAGTAAGCATCATCAACTCGGCCGGCCCTTAATATCACCCCGCCGGGGATTGGTTGGTGGTTGCATCTGCCACGCATGGCATTGCACGGCATCGCACGGCCTGTCAGATGGGCCGCATAGGTACGGACCGGCAGACGGGAATGGATGAATGGATTGTCTTTTGATTGTTGGGCATCCAGCAACTGCCAAGCACTGCTACAGTACGGATAATCCCGATGCAGTTCATGTTCCTGTTCCTGTTCAATGGCTTTTGGCCTCCACTCTTTCCATTCCCAAAACACTCGTCCAATCCACTCAGCTCAAACAAACTCACCAGGTACCCAAGACATTCCCCTCAGCCCCCAGTCCATCAGATCAACCGTCCCTTCGCCCTTGGCTCCCCTCGCATTTGCCTCCGGACTCAAGTCACCACCTATCGACCACCTGCCTCCAAGCCAAAAGGTCTCAGACACACATGCATGCCGTCGGTGAGCCAGAACAACAACGCAGCTCGGCGCACAGATGTTGGGCTTCGCGAGTATGCCCTCAGACAAGATAGACCGCGTCCAACTCAAACAATGGCAAAAGAAAAAGCAAAATATATTATGAAGTGTTTCCAACACGCCAATGCACGAAAAGAAACCTGGAGGCGGCTCATGTGGTCGGTCATCCGTGCGCCGTGACTAGTCTAGCATCATCCACCTGCCAAGTCGTCCCTACCTCGCCCAATATTGGCGTCCGGGGTACGAGGCCATGACGGCGTGTGTTCGACTGTTCGTGAACAAGCTCCTCAACTGCAAGGGAGAATGTGAATGGAATGCAACGTGACGGAGACGTCGAGAGACACAACGTCAATCGTCATGACCCCTCGTCATTAAATCACCCGGCGCGCGGTGAGGACCTAGCCCCTCCCCAGTCCCCCGCTGCCTCGCCGTGTCTCGTCTCGTCTCTCTTTTGCCGGCTGCGAATGCGGTCTAGATGAGCACGGCGCAGGGGGGGAGAAACGAGAAACACGTTATCGTTGCGACTTCTCGAGGCCTCGCAACTCCACTTCACACCCACACGAAGATGGGCAATACAGAAGAAGTAGGTGTTGGATGGGCCAGCCGAGGCAACGGCACGACTTTGACTGCCGTACGTACGTGTGCCTCTGTATCACACATGGATCACGGTCAAGGCCACGGCCCGTCAGGCAATCCCCACGGCTTCCCACCGTAATCAGAAGACAGTGCCCAGTTTAATCATTCCGTGGGGCACTCCCGTCCATAGAGAGTGCCTCATAGGGTAAAGCAGACTGATGGTGGGCCAGGAATAATTGCCCTGCCAAGCATCGGCTGGTATGCCCATCACGGAGAACTATGGCACGGTTTCTAATAAAGAGCGTCCCGAACCGTAAATGCCCCCCCCCCCCGACCGCTTCTTTGTATTCGTATTGCGGGCGGAGGGAACCACCGGGGGTTAGAGGAGATGATTCAGTTGATTAGTCGGCCGACTGACAGATAGGCCGAGACAACCCAACCAACCGGCAAGCCGAAAGTTGACAGAACTAACAGAAGGGTAACGAACGGTGGGACAATCCCGCATGCGGGCTGTAGCCCAAAATACGGTAGTCTACCTGATGGATAGCTGGCAGCTGAGCGGGAGACAAAAAGAAACGTCGGCTTGCCGATCTGGGGATCCCCCTTCCCCGGTGACCTCGTTTCTTTTTTTAAGGCTTCGATGCTGACCTAGGGCTGTTTTATTCTTTTTTTCCTTCCGCGTCTTGCGTGAGTGTGGTTTTCCTTTTTTCTTTCTTTTTTCTTCTGTGCACAACCACCGGGATGCGGTCGATCATGCTCGCTCTCCGCCTAGTGCTGCGATGCGACTACGATGCGATGCAGTGGGTAAGATGGCGAGATGCGGACGGCAGACGGCTGTGCCGCGCTGCGCCGCACCGGGAACGGCCTGGGTCTTTGAGCATCTCGTCTCGGCGCCCGTTTTTAATATTTCAGATCTGGCGAGTTTTGAGAGAAACTACCCACTTGGCTGTCACCCACCGTCTTTTGGTTGTAGTTTGGACGGAGCTGGCAATGATAGAGAACGGCCCGCCATCGACTTGTCCAAGTTTGGTAGGTATTTGCAGTCCTAGTCCCGGCCACACGCAAAAGCTCGGGGAACCAACCTCATCTCATCTTAACGTCCCGGTCCCTAGCCGCATAGAGATGAGTTGCCGTCGCTTATCCATCGCGAGCGAGGCCTTGTTGAGCGCACCCCGATACCCATGTTCCCGCCTAGTCCAACTCAGCCGGTCCGTTCCTGGTCTTGCTGGACGGACTTGCTGAGAGCTAGACTAATTAGTAGCTGCGCTGCAGTAGCATTCAATAATTACTAACGACTCAGTATTTCCGTACCTCTCCCAGACATGACCGAACGACGTCGCCACCTCGCAGAGCAATTGTAGTGCAGTGTGAGTGGCGTCTGCCAAAAACGCCAGACCTGCGCTTCAGCTCGACGGTCCGGTAAGTTGATCAACTAGAGGATTCATTGGCTTAGCCAGAGTCGCCGACGCCGTTTGGTTGGTTCCCGTTTGGTTGGCGTTCCCGGCCAGATCCATTTCACGACGGCAAGCCCTCGACGCGAGACAAGATACGAAAAAGACTCGGCCCCAACCTGAGGCGCTTTGTGGGATTCTTGACGGGCGAAGACGTCGCGGTCATCTAGACCGCAGTCGACAGACGGGTTGGTGATGTACGTCTGGCGTCGGTCTGTCCCACGTGCTGCATTCAATCTCCCTTACTTCGGTACTATGATGATGACAGTGAGATAAGTCTCAGGGTCCGTCCGGGAAGTGTGTGCATGCGGTTCTGTCAGCCCTCCGGAGTTCGTACGGTATGTACTCCGTACTTTGGGCTTGGTACCTCTCCACCCTTCGAACTCCACTGGTTCCAATCCGTTCCTGGTTCGTTCTGTTCCTGGTTCCTAGTTTGCTAGCCCGGTTCACACCACTGCCAACCAACTCCACTTTGCCATGCAACGCCAAACATGCCTCTGGGCCCCCTGCCCTGGCCTCTCTCTCTCGCAGAAACCAGGACCCCAGTGGTTTGGAGATGGCCCGGCCTGCTGCCATTCGCGCGTCCGGATATTTCAAGGGCCAGAGACAGTAGAAGGCAAGCAAGGGCCTGTGTCGCAGCGCAGACCGCCATCCAGAACAGCGGACATTTCATATCAAAGCCAGATCCCGGTGTTTGGACGACACCGACATGGCCAAATGGCACAATTGAAAGACACCGACCGGCCCGCAGCAGTGAAGGGGTTCGGCCACTTTCTGCCGCCGGAGGGCCTGCAGGAGGAGAAGAAGAAAAAAGCCGATAGAGGGCCAGGCCCAGTTCATGATGTGGTGCGATCGATCGGTCGGATCTCACCGGTTTCTTGCTTTGGTCTGCCAGCGTTCATCAATCTCTTGACTCTTGTCGGAGATGGCACGCCGCGACGTGCCTGGTCCGAGGTAGCATCTCGCCGCGCGGACCGACAAAGGATAATTTGATGAGATTGTGCTTCGCTTGCAAAGTTGCCAGGCTTGGCCATGTCAGCCAAGGTCCACGGTCCATGGTAGCATTCTCGTCCGATCTTGATTTCGCACGCGAAGAGGACTTGTTACTGCTAATGCTACTGCTACCTTACAACCTGCTACCTTCGCTGTGCCAGTACGGGTGCCAAGCACTATACATGGGACCAAACGAAACGAACGCCAAGCCCAAGCGTCCGGCTCTCCCTCGGTTGTCGTCCAGCGCCCAGCAAAGGCCAAGAAAGATCCCGTCTGAAGTAGACAGGCTGGGGCGTTCGCTCGGACCACGTCTTGGATGTCCGGCGGGTGGCCACGAGCAAGATGGATCATGGAGCGCGACGGGCCTACATCTAGCATCCTGAGACGGGACGGCTCACATCCGTCCGATCTTATTTAGCTCCCATGGTTTAATGGAGGCCCCGGCCGCCGCCTCGTTCTGTGCTAACAGCAGCATCACTTGCTAGATGTGCAGCTAGGTGACCATTCGTCGTTCCCCAGGTTAGTGCGAATAAGCTTGCTTGTTTCCATTCCGTCCCGTCTTCTCTCTGCCCCCCCCCCGCGCGTTGACATGCCACATCTCCATCCACCTCAAGCGTATTCGGTGGACAAAGGAAAAACGTGGGTGGCATCATGTCCTCATGACCAGCGGGTGAATGCGGCTGGGTATGGTATGGGACCTTGTGCCAGGGGGAGGGACAGGCCGACAGGTGGAGAGGCCGGGACGAGGCTACGGGCAAACTAGAGCAAACGGGCTCCATCGGCGGCCGGTGAGTGAGTGCGCTACGGGAGGACCGTCGAAGAGAAAGCGTGGGTGAGCATGTGTGAGTGAGGGTGAGTACGTGAGTGAGTGAGCGTTTGGTGCTTGAGTGTGTGAGGAGCCGTGTTAGTGCGCGATACACCGCTTCTTCGCCAGCCTCTCCCTCCGCCTCCTCCGCTTCTCCGCCTCAACCCTCACCACCACCTCACCGTCACCGCCAACCACCACCGCCCATCCCCCTCCCACACAC
>JABSTB010000809.1:0-38844 GCA_013756995.1 Neonectria neomacrospora | reverse complement strand
GTATACGTATACGTATACTAATACTATCCCCCTCTCGTGACCGGCCTCCACTCCAAAGTGCCTCTAGCCTCTGGCTCTAGCTGAAACTGTTGTTTCTCTTCCCCATGGCACGACTTCTTCTCAGTTCTCAGTTCCCACTCCCTGGCCCAGTCTCACTCCCACAGCATTGCTTTTTCCGCCTCGTCGCAGTGGGGAAAGAGGAGGCGCAAAGGCCCAACACCAAGAACGGAAACCCGATCGGGGGAGGGATCGACTCAGCCCGGGTTTGCCTTCACCCTCGTACAGGCCTGTGGCCCGACTGGCACCGTCCCCTGGCCTACATACGTGTTCCGGACTATTGCCTTGGGAGCAGGCAGTGGCAATTCAGGGGGGCGACTGATCTGACGGATGGGCGACGAGTCTGGGAAAGTCTGGAAGCCATCCATGGGTGGTGGATGGGCGAATGCCTGAATGGGTGTCATCATCCATCCGGATCCTGGTCGCGTGGACCGCAAGGACCGCACCGCACCGCAAGCCATCGCAGACGCACCGCATCTCAACGCACCAACTTCGACATCGTGGCCGTGATGTGACGGAGCGTGTGGGTGGGTGGCTACTGTCGACTAGCAGCCAAAACGGACCAGGCCCAGCCCAGCCCATGTCTCAACATGCACACACCTTTTCAGGACATTCGTTCGCTGGGACTCCTCTGACCAGGGAATCTCCCGTCACTCCAGCGTAAACCAGCACGCACAGCACTTCGCCAAAACCTCACTAAACACAACATGCCTCCTCGACATGCATGCATGCGTTGCCGACTTCCCCACAGTAAAAAGGACGCACCCGCAGCATCACGCAGACCCGGTCTTCTCCCCCTTGTCCCTTGTCCGATGTTGGCCCTTGGCTTTGGGTCCCTTCGTCCCGTCCGTTCCCCCCTTGTCCATGCCCCTTCGACCCTTGTCGTGTCTTACTCTTAGGTCTACGATCCATGAATCCATGAATCCATCCCAGCGCTTTGCTCCGTTTCCTCGGTCAGCGGATCCCTCAGCTCCAGGTCTTGGGCCAGCGACAGTCCGTCCGTTGGTAATCAACTTCTCACGACGCGGTGTTTCTGGTCTCACATTTTGGTCTGGATCCGGGCCTGGGTCTTGCTCTTGGTCATCGAAACTCAATACAATCCTACGCCTAACTACTTTGTACACCTCACCTCACCCCAGCTCGGTCAATGAATACAAGCAAGCCTCAATCTTGTTTTTGCTACTCGGATTCCCAGTTCCAGCCAGAACGCCCCCTGAGCCACCCCCTATACGCCTTGGTCCTTGTTTCTTAGCGCTCGATCTTGTGTCGACGTCTGCGAAGCGCGATATCACCTAGTACTGCAACTGTGCGAATGCTCGCTCCCCCAACCCCATCGAGGCATTAATGCCATTACAACCCACCGCCTCCGTCAGTCAACTCCGTCAGCCAACCTCCACATCACGCAGGCTGCGTCTTGACGTCGAATATCTCATTCTTCCACCCCGCCCTCTGATACTCAAACACCTGCTGCTCCGCGTCTCGCCCCTCCCTCTCCCAGAGTCTGACCAAGCTTCCCGGAGCGTACCGTCCACGGAAGACTCCCTTACCTGCCTGAACGCCGATTCGGGCCTCAATGTCTGGGTCAGGTGCCGGCACCAAGCGGGCAAGCACCGCACGGATGAACGTCCATAGATCGCTGGGGTTGGCAATTCGGGTTGCTCGCAGCCGCTCCCGTGCGTAGAGAAGTTCCCTGTTTAGCGTGTGGATGCCTTCTTCGATGGCCATCGCGACCTTGATCTCAAGCGCCTTCTTCACCAAGGGTCGTATGAATGGCTTGAAAATCCACGCCAGAAACGCGAATTTGGACTTGCTGAGCTTGTAGTTGAGGTGGTGAATGCGCACATCGACTCCGCGCAACACCACCATCTGCTCTAGTCGTTCCCGCCCAATTTCAATATCCAGAGAAATGTCAACACCTCGCTCGTCCAGGAAGAATCCCGCAAGGCCTTCGTCAGCCATCCGGAGGAGGCCCGAGTGTAGACGCAACCAGTAGCCCAGGTCATCCGCCGCAAATGACAATCCCGATATTTTGATGTTCAGCAACGACGTCATTGTCGATGCCGTTCCATATCGTGCTTTGCGGACTTCGACGTCGTTCCGTGTCGAAATATTCAACTTGTAGGGGAAGAAAGAGCTGTGGTTGACCGTCCGGCCTGGTTCAAGGATGAGGTTCTCCAGCAGCAAGTCAACGGCCGGCGTTGCCACTTCTAGACGGGGGATGGGGATGTACTGAATGCCTTGGATGAGCAGCGGCACAAAGATGTTGATGGAGTCGGATATCAGTTCCGAATTGGTATTCTGTCCAACTGGGGAGAGGAGGTTGGCGATCCTCTTAGTGGTTTGGACGAGTTTATTGATGTCCGCATCCTCAAGCACCGAGCGGAAAGCCAAGTGAAGGCTGGCGAGAAGGGCATCAAGGTCGTCCCGAACGGAGGACTTGACCACGAGGTCATTGGACTTTTTGCGCAGTTGCTGAAACCGCTCGTCGGCCTCTTCGAAGAAGTCCGGATCCATCAGCATGTCTTGCACCAAGTTGCCCACCTGCCTGATGAGCTCGTCGAAATTCGGATCCGTTTGGCCAACTTCCATCACCGATGCAAACGACTTCTCCACATCCTCCCAGTGCTCGCGCTTTCCGAGAGAGGTGATGAAGAGCCAGAAGTTGTGAAGCGCCCGATCAGCATCCGCGTTGGTGTTGGTATCCTCTTCGACAGCCTCAATTGTTGCCGCTGCGGCGTGCGAGTATGCGAGGAGATAACGACGGATGAGAAGAGACAAGGTCGAGACAGAATCGGAATAGTCCGTATGTTCTCGAAGATGGAGGACGGTTTGCTTGAGGCGATGAACGAGAGTCTCTCCCTCCTCGCCTGTGACATGGTCGGCAATGCTCTGGCCGGTGTCATTAAGCACCTCTGCGGTACCATCCACCACAGCTTCGGACACCTTTGCCAGTTCATCGGTAAGGTCCTTGTTCGAAGGCACAGGCTTGGATTCTCCGTTTCCGTTGGGATGCTTCAGCGCTTCCTGGTCCTTCTTGTCGGGCTCGATTGCCTTGCCGGCCTGCTTGGACACGTCGGATAGGGAAAAGGCCGTATCACGGAGTACTTCCCTCCCAACCGTGCT
Source organism: Neonectria neomacrospora (assembly GCA_013756995.1). Classification (NCBI taxonomy): domain Eukaryota; kingdom Fungi; phylum Ascomycota; class Sordariomycetes; order Hypocreales; family Nectriaceae; genus Neonectria; species Neonectria neomacrospora. Next base: position 35,664 of record JABSTB010000809.1, on the reverse strand, counting down.
CAAATCCGACAAGAAGATGCGAAAGTCCGAGTTGTTCAACAGCAAAGAACCCACCGTCTGCAAGCTCCTGTACGTCGCCGTCGCATCTGCCTTGACCTTTGCCCTCCCCGCCCTGGCGCCAATGTCGGCCACATCCACGTCCAGTCGCGCCTTGGTGAGATACCAGATAAAGTCTTGGATTTGATCCTCGGAGTTCTTGTGCTGGAGCACTTTGGTGAGTTGCGTGAGCCAGAGCTTAATGGTGCGGATCAGCGCTCGTCCCGATGGGCTCAGGTCGTCGCCGCGCGGGTTCAAGGCCTCAGCCGAAAGAAGCGTGCGCAAGTGAATGACTGCTTGCTGGTTGGTGGGCATGAATCCTTTGGAAAAGGCCCGGAGCATCTGATATGTGTGGAGCTTCTCGTGCAGACGCGTCTGCAGCGCCGTGTCGTCGTTGTACCGCGGTAGCAGAGGCTCGCGCTCGCTGTCGCGGCTGCTAGACCTGCAGAATCCGAAGCACGATGACATATTTGCGATTTGGTGAGTGCTTGGCGTAAAGGCTTCTCTGGCAGACAAGGGCGCGTCGTCTGCTCTTATACCTCGCCTTTTTCTGGTGGTGGTCGTTCTCAGATCGATGATGGCGCTGGGCAAGTCTGACTTTACGTAGCACGCCCTGATCGCAGCGACGACGTCATTGATTCTGGCGGAGCCTTCGTTCCTGGGGTGCTTCCACGCCAACACCACCTTCCATTGGAGGAGACGAGCATCATCAAAGCGACAACGCCAGTGTACGATCGTGAAAGCGCACCTGAATGAATTCTAAATATTAGTGAACGTAATCGTTTCTCAAATTCTGAACACCTATTTTCGTCATTATACAGTGCGTGCCTGAAGCCCGCTAAGGTGCAATTGTCACATGCTTCCTCCTTCCCGGGCCTACCTAAGCACAACCCAGCTCAATAGAGCACGAGAGACCAGTAAAGTAGCTGTTCTAGAAGCCCAATTTCCCTTTCCATTTCTTGTCACTTACACAACGAATGCACTCTTCTCTCCGTGCGCTCAATGGACCAACTGACAAGCGATACATCCCTTGCTCATGTTACACGAGACCGCCCTTGGTGGAAAATAGCGGCGCAAGCCTGCAGACTCCACAGTATTTGTCTGAAACCTCCAATTCCAGAGGCAAGCCTAGCATCGGTCCGAGCCGCAGATCGACAAAGCAGACATCTACGGCGCTGCGAGTAACATAGTTCCGACAAGATTCTAGGGGTTATCAACCGCTTTAAGCACAGAAGCCTCGCTCTATTGAATACACTGGCCATTGGTCTTCAAGCGGCCGATATTGACAAAGGCGCCCTCCGAGCACTTCATCGATGGAGACTCAGGGCAGCAACAAACACCAGACACAAGGTATATATATGGCTTGACCGGCTTGATTTCTATCCAGGTTTTGCCATTCCTACCCCAAACCAAGTTCAATATCAAGGCCGAAGAATTGTTCGCCTCTAACAGTTGAGATGATTAGGCAACAGGGCTAGGGTAGCCTAAGACACATCAGTTCCTAGATCAATTCAATCACGTACGAATCCATGAGTGCGTCAGCAGCGCGAGGATGCCGTATGCCTTGTATGCAAAGTCGCAAGCCTTTTTACTCAACATGGTGATGCCATTGTAAGATTAGCTTTTGAGTGATGATGGTGTGGAGTTGGCAAGCTATGTACTGCTCGGGACTTGTATGGCATGTCTTTGTTCTGGTAGAGTGAAGATCCTTGGGTTCAATTGTGCACGTCCACCCGTTAACTGTGACTAGCAACCAAAAACTTCATCAGGCTTCACTGCTGAGTGTAATGAGCTAAGTACAGGGAAAACAGCAATTCTCATCATCCTCATTGATTCCTCCCCAAACCCGGTCCAAGTGGCTCATCGTGGGAAGCTCGCGGCTCGATTTGGTGAGTGGGCTTGTTGCCTACTCCCCTTTGTTGAAAGTCAGGTTCGATTGAGCCGCTCGGAACTTTTGCTCTTCTCTGAATCCATTGACACCGCTGTACCTAGAAGTGCTGGCAGGTCTCTCCTGCTTTTCCTGCTTGTACTGGCTGGCAGGGCGGGTCTGTTCCTTGTGAATAGGTTGTTGGGGGCGACTGGGCGTCTTCTGAATGCGAGTGCTAGGCGTCTTGGTACCGACATTGGGCTTGGCGACGTTCTTCGATCCGTAGTTGGCGAGTTTGTTTCGGTACTGGGCCGACCGAAGCACTGCCATGCGCAAGAGGCGATCTTCGTACTTCTGCGCCTGCTCGTTACTGCTGTCATCGCAGATCTTGTAGATGACAGTCTTAATGACGTCTCTGATGCTCTCCCAGGATGTGCCGACAAGAGACTGGGCCTTCCTCACGATCCTCTAGCGGAGGAAGTCCCATGGGTCCATTGCAAGCTCTTGGCGGTTGCGGAGCTCGCGGAGGTCGGAGACTTTGCATGCCAGTTTGTACATGATCTCTTTCTGGCAAAGGCCGCCCTGGGGGAGATGGTGCTTTGAGGCCAGTTGATTTGGATGGTAAGGCGAACAACTTCCGAATATTTCGCGGATCTTCCGGTGCTTGCTCACATTATCCATGTGTAATTTTGCCTTGGCAGCGAGTGCTTTATCTCCTGGGAGTCGGCGCAGCCTTTCGTGGTAGTTCTCCTTCAGTTCTTCCTCAACGGGTTCCCGAGCGAGAAACTCCTCAAGGGACTGCCACGATTGGTCCCAGTATGGGCCAGTCTCATCGATCTTGTCGACTGGCACGCCGCCGAGGGCCGATGGACCCTTGTAGGTCTTGTCGTTTTGACTGACCGCATACACCTTGTGCCAGGGAGTCTGAAGCATTTTATCGACTGCAGCTTCAAGCTCTGGGCCGCGATCGACCTAAAACGTCAGAATGAGTGTAGTAGAGAAGGATAGAGGAAACAACTCACTGATCTCTGGGGGTTCAGATGTTCCATTTTGGAGTTGTCCATGCTGGTATGGCTGTCTTGTGTGTGGATGAACAAGTGGATGTAGTAAGTTGAAGTTGAAGGGAGGAGAAGGAAGAGAGAGTGCATGAGAGAATCTGAGAGCGTGAGATCTCTTCACTACGTTAGGCAGCTACCTAAACATCAACACACTGAATCATCCTAAGAAAGGCGTTTGCTTTTACCCAACGGTAGGTACCAATCAAGCTAGCTGACAGGTAATTGGTCAGTGTTTGGTGGCCGGAGGTGGTGGCAGGTGGCCGCTTGACTACGCGCTTGGCCACACGCGCTTGTTTTCCCGTCCCTGTGTTTACAGGGAGTGCCGCGGGGGCCTGCGTGACAAACAAGCAAAACACGTCAATCCCGTAGGTAGGCATCATTGGAAGAGATCGAGAGAAGCTAAAATTGAGTATATACAACGTCTGAGGGCAGGTGTTCCAGAGACGCCATGGATTGTTCAAAAGGGGTTCCTAGAATGAAGAGAACAGTAAATGGAGGTCCTCTCAACAAAAGCATCATGCTATTACTTCAGTGTCGCTCTGACAAAGACAAAGGTGGAGGGCCTGTGTGCGGTTTGTTGTTTACTGTTATGTCGCATTTGACGAACGGTCATGGGGTCAAGGCGCGTCTCAGCGAGATGCGAGGCAACACTGTTTAACTGCGATGTAGGCCTGGAATACCCTCAATTCAATATTCCAATGTCTTCTATTAGAGAAGTCAAGTCACTGGCTGTAGTAGCGTAGCTTGACAGTTTCCTCCGGCCAGATTAGCTCAGTCTCCCAAGAGGAGCTCCGTCAAGAGTTCTAGCTCGGGTCGAAGTCAACCGGCCCGACCCCAATCTATGAAAAAATTCAGACCCAGTGAGATGAAGATGAAGCGGTATCCTCCAGTGGACCTGTCTTGGCTGGCAGGCGAGCTGCATGGTGGCAAACACCCGCCATGGTGGTGTTTGAGCATCCCCCACACCACGCAAACTGGAAACACGGTGATGTGAGAAAGAACAGACGATCTATGTCTAAAGCGCATGCTAAAAAAGCTCTAGCTTCAAAGCTTTTCTTCCCTTGATGCCATTGACGTCGACGGAAACAGAATCCCATCTTGATATCCCGTCGCCACATGCTTCCCCTCCGGGCTCCAAGTAAGGCTCATCATCGACCCTCTCCCTGCGTTGTATCGAGGCCAGGAGACCTCTTGCACCCACCACTCGTCCCCGTCCATGACAGCTTCCTCACCGTTGACATGTATGTAGAACGAGTAGCTCAGCGTCGCTGCCACACCCAGGCTGTACCCGTACCCAAGGTGGTTTCCGAGCATGATCAGGCCGTTGCGATCTGCCTCGAAGGCATGACAAGCGATGTGCGCGTTAACGTCCTCCCTCGGGATCGGTTTGAGCAGTCGGTAGAGAATGAGCTCTCTGCGGTCGGGGAGAGGCTTGTCGGCATTGTAGCCCGTCATGTCGACCTTGCGCATGTCGAAGATCGGGAAGGCCCCCGGGCCGGGATTGGGGAAGGCGTCTTTGATCGCGTCAATGTCCGCCTGCGGACAAAGGTCCCATTCCGTCGGTAGCCTCGAGGACAGGATGTTGTGGTAGCGCTCCTGCGGTGGCGAGTCCTGGACGTCGGCGGGGCTTGCGCTGGGTCGTTTGAAGGTGACGAGGCAAGAAAAGCAGTTGTCTCCTGGAGGAGCTGTGGCGTCGGAACTGGGAAAAGGGCCAGAGGGGTTGGCGGAGGGCTGCGTGGATTGGTGAACATTGACAAGACGTGTCGAGAACGCACGGCTTGAATGGATCTCAGACACGTTGAAGATGAACGGTCTGTCCTGGAGCCCGGGGTTCGTGAACACTGCTTGTATCGACTGTTGCACGCCACACGTCAGTTCTTCAGATCAATACCAGTGCCACAGCCCATCTCACTCACATGAATGGCGCGCTTGTTCCCCTTCCCATGACTCCCGCTCTCTCCGTCTTCGTCTTCAACTACCCGCGCCGCTGCAAGGGGAGCCATGGCGTACACGACGCCTCCAAAGGCGCCCCTCGTGATCTTCGCCGCCGAGACCCCGATGGACTCCCAGGGGAGCTCTGCCCCGGGCATCCACGGCGGCTGGCGGTTCATGAACTTGGCCACGGGTTTCTGAGCTCCTGGGGCATCGTCGGGCAGTCTCTCGAGCTCCATTGCTTCCTGGAACGACATGCGCTTCCATTCCTTGGCGGACGCCAGCGCCCCCGCGTCATTCGGTTCCGTCATTGGGCCGGCAAAACTGGTGAGGCTGGGGAATTGAATGTTGGTTTATCGGGATGTCTTCAGAAGCCATAAGGATAGCTACTTGGTCGTTATCCGCCTTGACAGACGGGCAGGCTTCTGGTGAAGGGGCGCCAAAGAGCTTATCGACTGGCCCCTGCCGGCGCAAGTTCCGAAGTCCGGGGTTAGCATGGGTTGTACAGATGCCGAGGTACTTGCCGTTTTAGGCAGTCAGTTGGCTCAGCTGTCTCAACATTTCGATTCCGGCCACTTACGAAGGCCCCCTTGCTTCATCTCCTCGTGATCGGAGTCTGTAGGCTTCGTTCTGTTTATTTTACCTCAGACTTGAAAACGGACGGTGCATTGCTTGCGCATGTATGGAGTACTTAGATAAGGACTAAACACTAAAGACTACTACCTAATCAATAATGCTGCTTATTTGCTTCTAAGGCCTAAGGCCTAAGGCCTAATGTCTAAGTTTCTTCGTTTCTTCTCCAGTGATACGTTTTCTCTCTCAGCTTCGTCTGTCGTGGATTTCTCTTCCGACTCGTGGACTCATTCAAATCGCTTTCTGTTGTCGTTGTCAATCTGTTGTTCGGCGCGGGCCGGAGCTCGATGTCCACCAGCCAAGGAAGTTGCGTCGGCTGATCTTCATCGTCGCTTTTGATGGCCGCATTCACAAACAGAGTCTGCTTTCCTGCCTCGAGCGCATTGTCGTCTCCGGTGCAATGACTTGTGCGGCGACATTTGTCCTCACGCAGAGCATTGGCCTTGTCCGCTTTCTCCTTGGCTGACACGTCGTCGTCGTACTTGGACCGTCTTAGTCTAGCGAGGTTCTGAATGAGAACGAATTTGTCGTTGTCGATGTCTGAAAAGTGCGATGGAGTCTCACTGGTCTTTTCCCTCCATGAGACCAACTTTGCACCCCAGCCTTCGTGAATGTGGCCGAAACAGTGCAACCTGGGGCGTTTTCGGGCCGCTGCAGCGAAGAGGTCAGGGCAGCCAGCTCGTTTTCACGCGTCTGTTAGATCCATGATACCCTTTGGAGGACCATGTGTGATAAATACATCTGTACTGTCTTTTATAGGAAAGTCGTGTCCTTCCTGCGGGTGATATTGAAACCCCCAATCATCCACTGAAGGCGTAAAGGGGCTTGTGAAGACTGTCAACGCTGCTCCATTATCCAATATAAACTGGTGGGTCCCTTCATCCAGAAAAATAATTCCTGCATTCTTTGCGTCGTCGAACAATGCCTTCACCTCTCCCCATGTACCGTATTCCCTCTCCACCAGCTCTGGCTTCAGTGGTGGACGGACTTCAGCGACCTTTTTCTTGAACATGGGCATGTCCACGGTGAAGTCATGATTTCCGGCTATTACCAGCTTCAATGGCGCGTCGAGGCTTCTAAGAAGCTGGAGAGATGTCCGGAACTCGGAAAGTTTGGACTCCTCGGTGAGGTCGCCGCAGTGGATTGCAACGTCTGCACGATGACTTGGGTGACGTTCAGGAGAAAAGCCCGTGCCGTGGGTATCTGAGAGAATCAGGAAACGAGTCTTGATATATGCCATGATAACCGAGCTTCAACTTTAGGGACGGAGAGAATGTCATTGGAGAGGTTATCCTCAGGCTTGTCAGGATCAGGTGTGCGCTGGATGAGGAGAGTTGAAAATGACGACACCAAAACAAGCCAAGAACTACGCTTATATAGACGAGGAAAGATGCTCGAAGATACCCCTATGGACTGGCATTCTCTAATGCACAGGATACTTTTATCTATCCATACTTGGTCATGTTGGGCAGCTGGAAAGTTGATGTTGATTACAGGCAGATTGTCAAAGCCAGAGCAGCGTGATGGTGTACAGCCCAAAGAGAAAGAAGAGAGGTTGAGGTGGGTTTGAAGCCAACACTTGCCGGTGTTGAGGTTTGGGATGCGTGAAGTGATCTGAGGTCCAGGAAGACTCAACGGGTTCTATTGCCCTGGTTGCCTGGGCATCTCCTCGCCCTGTTCCTGCGTCCGGTGGGCTGCTCTTACCTAAGGTGAGCAGGCCGACTGTCCGGTCAGTCAGTGACTGGCTCTTGCTGTAGGAAAGATGAAATGGCAGGCACTGTCGAACGCCACCTCCACTGCCCGGCAACCTGGGTAAGTAGGTACCCTGCTCAGCCTCCCTTACTTACCTCAACAATAACCAGATCTTGCGATAGAAGCCAGCGGTAATGCAGTACTGCCTGCCTTAGGTAGGTGGAGACGTGGTTGTTGCAACTGAGTTGGCAGGTTTTGACTTTCGGAAGGCGAATGGAAACCTCGCAAGCGCTTCTGCTACCTGGTGCCTACCTCAATCACATGATCACGTCATTCGTGGAATGGGATGGAAGATACGGGAGTAGGTAGGTAAGAGGGAAGTCGCATGCTGCGAGGACTCATTGGGGCGTGACAACGATGACTCTGAGAAAGCATTCACACTTTCGCATCACATCATCATCACTCCCGCCATCACATCACCCAAGTCCACACGAGACGGGAAATTGGAAGACATACCCGAACGAGTACCGAGTAACAGATGAGCCAAATGGCCATCTCTTCGACTCAACCCATTGATGGTGGTCGTTTACCTCGTGTTTGGCCAGCAACAAGCGGCAGCTAGGGTGTGCCCCAGCTACAATGCGGACTATCCTGAGCGAAGCCAGAGCCAACAAAATCCTCCTAACATCAGTCATTTGTTCTCTACGGGGTCTTATGAGCTAGAAGGATAGACATAAAGCGCGAATTGAGCATTGAATGCCAGTTTTCGTTGAGTTCATCATAGATCCGGGGGGGTACCTTCACCCCATTGCACCTCGGGCGTTGAAGGTACGGGCGGTGAAGTCGGACTCCTACAACCTCCTCGTCGTGCCGCCTGGAGACCTGGTCGCCTCCCTTTTGGGAAGGTTCACGACTTCAGGCAATGCAGGAGACGCAAGTGGGTTGATGGGGAGCATCCGGAATGTGAGACAGAAGGGTTCAATTCAAGAGAACAGCTCAAGCATGTTCGGATTTTGAATGGGCAGGATTGGATGGACGGGGCTTGGACTGGATGGGCGGGGCTTGAGCTGGATGGATTTATATGGTCTGGAAGGGGATGGTTGGCGACATGGAAGGACGGTAGGTAGGCAACAAGAACAAATTTCACGCAGACGGCTTTTCGCAACGGCGTGATGATGCTGCCTACCTCAACTACATTAACATGTCAACTTTGCCGACTAGGTACAGATCAACCGTGACCACCCTGTTGAGCGAATCCCCAGGTGATGATGTCCCAACGAGACATGGTGCAATTCAAGTTGACCCGAGAAGGGACTGCACCGCCGTCAACGTTACATGCGAATTACCAAACGTCAGAACTCAAGATACCATCAATTCCTACACGTTAATAGAACAAACTTATCTATTCACCAACTGATGGCAGCGTCTCTCTTCCTCTTCGCTTCCCTCACAATAGCCAGCGCTCGGGCGACGCGGGCATGGAGAAGCTCGTCGACATCAACAAGTGTCAGAAGCTCTGGAGTTCAAGGAGCCAAAGACCTCTGTCGACTACATCAAGCTCGAATACCATTATCACTAAAGGCACCTAATGCGTTGTCCACAGACCCGCCCTCTACACCATCGTTAGCCTTTAGTAGAAGGACGTTGTCAAGTTTATCCCCGGTTGGACTCCCCTGCCCGACGGTGGTGGTGGTGACATTGTCCCTTATTCCACTCGAACACTCACACCTCCACATGCATAGGGAGCATCGGTACTACGAGAGAGACGGACGCAATTCAGGAGATCATTTTATGCTAATGAATTTTCGCGAACTGGTGACGATGCTGGCGTTGAGTGGCCTTCAAGGTTATGACCCATCCGCCGCGACTCGTCCAACAAATAAGTTTATTGTCTATCGATTCAAGGTTCGCGATTTTGGCGAATTTTCTTTATTCTTTCGGAGAAACGTCGAGTTCAAGGCATATAAATCAAAGCCCTAGCCATGGAATCGTCAGCATATTCTCTCTTTTCCTCATCCGCACTCACCCGGGAGTCTCGCGAAGCCATCACGAGCCACTTGAACATGTCCCAGTGGAACAAAAAGAGACACAGTCTCGCAGATGCATACGAAAAGTGTAATCCGGTCAAATAGAGGCGAGAGGCTAAATTTTGGGGAAACCACAGGGAACTTCCAGCCATGATTACAGCTCCACCATTGCGAGACGGCGAAGAAGGCGAGGAATGGCAGCTCATGGTGCGTCCGTACCAAGACACGTTCAAATTGGACTTTATGGACCTCACTGCCATTTGGGACCGACGGGATGACTTTTGGGAAGACCTAAATTGGTACGAGATCTTTCTCGACTTGTTCTTCTCGTCGCCCGCCAGGGGCTGCGGGCCCGTGAGAAATCTCGTCGTTGATTTTGACCCGAGCTGGAACCGCGACTTTCCCGAGCATCTGTACGACCTCAAATGTGAGCATACGCTACGGGGTTTTGTCGCCTCTTTGCTCACACCAATTTCCTATCGTGAGTTGGACTGCGTCGTCTGGTTGGTGGACCAGGGTGCCCGCCAGTGTGAACAACAGGAGTGCACCCCTTGTCGGTCGCGAAAAGCTCCGCGCAAGGTCTTTTACAACTGCGACGATTAATTCGTTGAGATGGGTAACACATGTGTGGAGAGGAGGGTATGGGGGAAAGACTCGGCGGCACACTTTGTCGAGCGTCTAGACGACCTTGCCGATCAGGTACTAAATAAGGAGTGGTACGAAAGTGTGGGCAATGGCTATCCATACCGTTTTTACGTGGAACATCATGTACGCATTCTTTGTCATAAAGGCTAGTTTGTCACTTTTCGCAAGTTCCAGTCATACTCATAATCTACTGGAGTTTCACGTCTTCATGGACGCATATCAGTCTCATTGAGAGGGAGACCTGGGCGGCTTTTAAAGACGGACTCAAGGCAAAGAGCCAAAGCGTAATTTCCCATCAGCTTTGAGTTGTTCGACCTTCTCGTGCTGAGATATTACCTAATTATGTCTCACCTTCAGTATTGTGTATTATACTCAGTCTGGGCTACTTCCTTATACTCAAAACTGTGACCAGAGCCCTGTCAGGAAACACGCCCCGCCTAGTGACTGGCTGTCATATCCCACCTTGAAGTCACCCGGTGAAACGGAGAACATACGTCCGTGTGCGGCGAGCTCAAGGCGAACCTCTAGGCGGCTCGTCTCACATTGGGTGGGCACCTCTTGATGTCCCTGGATCTGGACTGTCCAGGAAGTCGTCCTGCTTCCATTCAGTATGATTGAGCGAGGGCAGGTCAACGCCAGATGAGCAGACATTTACGGCGCTGTGGGCAAAATTGTTCCTGGCAAGATCCCTGGAGATTCATCAACTGCATTGAGCATAGAAGCCTTGCTCTATTGACTGCGTCGATCATTGGCCTTCAAACGGCCGATATCGATGGAGCCTCAGGGTGGTAACAGACACCAGAGACAAGGTACATGGTTTGGCCGGCTAGGTTTCCATTGGGACCTTACCATTTCTGCGCCCACTGAGAAAGGACATATGGGAACAGGCCCACTGAACACGGAAGGGGATGATAAGGTATGGGCCATTTTCGGAGGTCAGGTCCCGTTTATCATCCGACAAAAAGGCATGGTTCCGGACGATAATTCTGGTCGTGGCCGTTTTCTAGTACTTGGGAACTCGTGTGTACACGGGATGATGGATAGGGCCGCTGTGAAAGATAGCGAGACGACTTAGTCGGAGATTCATTTGCATTAGAGGCTAAATTAGCCTCAGACACGTCAGTTTACAGATCACTTGAACAACTCGAGCGGCTCTTACTGGCTATCACTCCTTGGGAAATGGAGCTGGGGGTTGTCCTTGTATGAGCTCTGCTGCTGTAGGCAATTCAGGCGAGCTTCGCCATGCCTGGGGCCGGCTGGATCCCTTCGGCGGCATGTGTTGCAGTTGGAGAGGTTGGAGGCTCTGACTCCATGAGTTCCGTGGCCGTTGGCAATTCAGGCGAGCTCTGGCCTGGGGTCTTAAGCCCCGTGCTTCCACCTGCGAGAAGTTAGCCTACAGCGTGCAGAAAGAGTTAGGAGAAGTAAAAGAGAAGATGGGGAGAGAAGAGAGGTTGAAGGGGCTGGAGAGGGAGAGGGGCATAGCAAGCACCATAAGTCAAGATCTTGGCTAGGTAATAGATGAACACTGCCTTGTAGTGATAGAGAATCTACCGCGGTGTGTTTCTCCAGAGGAATAGAAACAAGGAGCAAAGGCCAGAAAGGATTGTACCTCTTATCTAAGGAGCGTGACAAGGAAGTGTGAAGGCTCCCCAATGGCCATGAGTGATCTTCAGGAAGGTAGTTGCTGCCTCTGTCTCCAGAAGAACGGGAGACGTGAGGTGGGTGTGGACGGTCACGATGTGGCCAGCCCGCCGCTGCCGCCTCCACCCCCTTATGAAGACCACAAGAAAACACTGTAGATTGTGTACATACAAACTCAACTCTATTATCGACAACGGCCATCCATACTGCAAAAGCCAACAAACGAACGAGGGGTATCACGCAGACAGCACATGCTTCCTCTCCGTCTCCGTCTCCGTCTCCCCTTGCGCCTCCTCTCTTCTGCATATGCGTATTGCTTACTCCTGCTTCTCAGTGCAATTCATGTAATGAAACCAACCCAATTCAAACCCAGTAACTTCCCATCTTGTCTTCCCAGGGGCTGCTTTCTTAGGAAAACCCACCCCATGCTCGCTCGGTAGCTCTCAAAAGACCGACATCACCACCTGACTGCTTTCCACAGTGTCCTCCCAAAATCCTCCCCATTCATCTTACTCCCGGGAGTTCCAAAACAGCATGTCGTCCGGTGACTCTCTGGCGGGCTCTAGTCGCCCAGGGGCATGCCCTCAAGCTCGTCGAGCAACCGTCGCCAGTTGTCGGCCAACATCTCCGCATACTTGACTCGCTCTCCGGCCCAATCCTGGTTCCAGCGACTGACGTGATACTGCGTCGTCTGGAACGTGACGAGCTCGTCGCGAATGCACTCCTTGACGAAGATGGACCGATTGTGCTGCTGGACAATGGATTCCTTGTCCTGTTTCTTGTTAGCCACCACACCAAACTAGACAGCCCTGTGGATTTTACCTTGATAATATTCTCGGCCACCTTTTCAATCTCGCCAGGCTTCACCAGGCCTTCCGGCTTGGATCTCAAGTTGGCCAGCTTCGTCTCGTTCGTCTGGATCCTCCGCTCAAGGTAGGGAATGTTGTCCTTGTCCAACCGCTCTCGCCTCTCAAACATCTCTCGCATGCTTACCAGCGCATCGCGCTGTCGCTTCAAGTCCTCTAGTACGCCCTCGTCCCATCCTCGGCTCTCGTCCTCCATCAGAGCCTGACATGTCCGCAGATGCTTGCTCATTGCGACGAGGCCGTCGTTGAGCAGGGGAACCTCATTGGTGTCCGTCGCATACGTGTCGGCCGAGGCTTCGGTAAGAGATGCTAGAGATAGGGCAATGCGGGCGTGGTCGGCTGCCACACCCTCAGTCCGCTTGACGAGGCGATCCATGATGTTGCACACGGTGATGTATAGCTCAGCGGAGCGTTTGATACCGGCTTGAGTTCGGACAAAGAGGTCCTCGAGGGTGGGTGGTAGCGAATCTTCGAGACCCGGCAGCAGCGCTCGTTCGGCGAACTCGTCTTGAACAGAAATCGTGGCCTGTTTGCGCCAAACAGCCAGTTCCTGTTCGTCCTGTTAGGGTCAATGACACACCGTCAAATAGGCAAAGGCTACATACCGTAGGGACTGTCAAAAACATGATGACTAGCTGCTCCTGGCTCAGCACAGGGTGTCGCACGATAGCATTCAGAAACCTAGCCAGCCCCCTCCTCCGCTTCTCAATAAAGGCACCGTCGTTGGACAGATGGCTGCCATTGACGCCCATGCGTTTGGGCGGGAGCAGCGGTAGAATTCGGAAGGGGTATCGCTTGTGGAGGCAGTCCAGCAGCCAGACAAAATCGCTGTATCGGCGGATGACCTTGCTGCCGCGACGCAGACTGGAGACTTCGTAGTTATGATGCTGAAACATGAACATGCCCTCCTTCTCCGGCATCAGAGTCACAATAACATTTTCCTCGGGACTGTGGCCAGTCCGGCTCACGCTCTGGTGCTGCGGGAGACCAGGTGGTGGGTTGCCGCTGGGCGTGCGGTCAGGTCCGCCAAACGGATTCGGGTCGGAGCTCTGCGGCGTCTCGCCGAAGCCTCCGACGACAGCATTGTTTCCGTCGAAGTAGCCCCATCCGCCGGGACCGGGGGCGGAGGGGGTGGTGCTGGCGGTGGTCTGTTGTCCTCCATTTGTAGCAGGAGGCGAGGTGGGTGGCACGTACTGAGCGATTGCCGTAGGGGCGATGGAAGCTGTCACGGCCGGCTCGACGAAGCCGGTATGGCCGTTCGTGTCGCGGTTCCGGGCACCATTTGGCTTGACGCTGTGGTGATCATGGGTCTTGTGTAGATCAGGCGTGTTCCATGGGTCATCGTCAGGGTCGGCCATGGCCGGTCGGGGCAGCTTGGGTTGGCGGGGAGTCGGCGGTGTGTCTTTGGGAGGTGTCTGGGGAGGCTTGGCTGAAAGCTCGTCCACGGGGGGTAGGACGGGCTCGGCGGTGATGCCCGGGAGCTTGGGTTGCGGTAGGTCTGCCAACGAAATGAGTTATTAGCTGTATACATAGTAGTGTCTCCACCAACCGCCGGGGGACATGAATCCACTGATGCAATGCAATGCGATACGATAAGGCAAATGGCATGACGACAGCAGAGAACTCCATCAGTCGTCACTTTGTTGCAATGCGGATTTTGTTGCAAGCGAAGTTGGTTGGGAGAAAAGTACTGTGTGGACGTGCACTTACTGCGTCGTCGCTCATCCACGCCATCCAGGCTGATGATCTCGCCCTCCTGCGCCAGGCCCACCAGCGCGAGGACGACATTGAACTCGTCCCGCCCCAGCGCGACATCGCCGCCTGCGGGAGCCACCAGGGACATGATGCGGGCCTGAGCATCAGCGCCGAGCCGAGCAGCGGCAAAGAGTTTCGCGATGCCGCCAGCCGCGACCCGACCGCCGGCGCCGTCCTCGCGCAAGGCGACGTCGAACGTCTCGATGTAGCTGTCGGGTACCTCGGACGCGGGGAGCAGGTTGCGGATCAGGTCGGCGCGGCTCTGCTTCTTCCGCGGCGTGGGCATGTCCCAGGGAGAGCCGGCGTCGCCATTTCCGGCGTCATCGGCGAAGAGGCTGTTGGATGAGGCTTTAGATTCGGCCTCGACGTCGAAGAGGCCGCCGCCAGCCCGTGCCGGTGGCGACGTCACCATCGTCGGCTCGTCGTCGGGCGGCGACGATCCAAAGAGGGACATTGTAGTGTGTATCGACGCCCAGGATGTGGTCGTTGTATATATCGCACAGCGAGTTGGGTCGTCGAGGTCTTCGTCCGAGTCCCGATCAAGGGCGGATGTTGACGGGCGTCGTCAGAGGGCGTCGTAATCGAGAGCGCGAAGCAATGCACGCAGTCAATGACGACGGAGGAGAGCGCTAGGCCACACGCCTTGGCACAGAACAAGTAAAGCAAATTCTGCGGCCTGGAGATGCAGCAGAATCAAGAAGGAATGCAGCGGCCAAGGAAAAAGAGATGCATACAATTCGGATGTCCGGCCGTTGGTGGAGGTAGAGGGAGGTTGGTGAAGTCATTCCTGAGTGGAGAAGCCTGAGGTGGTGTTGGGGGAGTCGGCGCTGTAACACGCACCGAGGCACCTAACCAAGCTCCTGTGGAGCACTGCACTGAACCACTGGCAGCGAACGTAGATGCACCGGAGACTCCGTACATGCGCCCGATCTTATCGCGCGACGGCGCCACAGGTACGGAGAACCCGCGTGAGACAGTGTGGCTGGAGTTTTGCCTCTAATAATGACTTCAGCATTGGATATTGGACTGTTCGTACATTTGACATTTGAGGAGTTGGTGACTTTCAATAGTTGTATCCAGGCATGATTGCACATTGGCGGTGTTGTCACATTCAGGTACTTGCTCCAGTACATTATAATACAGGTCTCTAACACAGCCGCTCTTCGCTTCTGGTCCTCCACATCTACCACAGCGTCTCGTCGGCCTGCTTGTTCTCCTTCTTGACCGCGCTCTTGATCTTGTGCACGCCGGGCACCCGGAAGTACAGACTGGGCGACTCGCCGGGAGACAGCTGGTAGCTCAGGTATCCCCGATGCGCCGGGTCACGGTAGTACTCAATATCCTCACGGCTGGTGGGATCCGGCAGCCGGTACCGGTATGGGTTCTTCCTCGCCTCCGCAAGCACGCCCTCGACGTGCTCCTTGCCCTGGGGGAGCGGCTTGTCCGTGTTCACCGACTCGCCCGTCAGCAGTCGCTTGATGGACAGCTTGGTGTAGTACCGCGTGAGCACCTTGCCGCCGGCGCCCTCGATGGCGGTGATGGCTTGGGCGGAGATGCGCGAGACCATCACGTCAATGGGCTGCTTGAGGGTTTCTGCGCCGCGGGAGAGCACCTTGATGCCGTCCTTGATGTTTCCCACTAGGCCGCTCTCGATCAATTCCTTGGGGGTGATTTGCTTCGTCGGGTCGAGTCGTCCCTGGTCAATCCAGGCCTGGATCTGGTCGATGTTCACTTCCGACATATTGAGGGACCGGCTGCGTCACAGTTAGCGGAATTGACCATTTTCTCTCATATTCCGAGGGCTTACTAGTTGTTGAATCCCTTCCGGCCAAGCTTGACAATCAGGGGAGTCTGACCACCCTGGAACCACGGGTTGACCTTGCCGTGCTGCTTCTGGCCCTTGTGACCGCGTCCAGACGTCTTTCCGTGGCCGGACGAGGGACCGCGGCCGACTCGCTTCTTCTTGTGCATGGCGCCGGGGATGTTGGCGAGGCTGCCGAGGATGGAGGCGTGGCGGTTCTGGAGGGAGAGGCCGGCCATGTAGGCGGTCAGCGAGGTGACGGGGCCATTGGCGGTTGCGCGACAGCACAGCGACGTGCTGAGAGGGGAGATTCGGGGAGGCATTGTCGGGGGAGTGAGGCCGTGGCCGTGTCGAGTTGATATGAGGCTCTCGCTGCTTGGCTGTCCGGCGTCTATTTTTTGGAAGTTTTGGCGGGCCGGTGCTGCGGAAATATTGATGCCTCAGGCGGAAACTTTGACTGTTATTGGGATGGCAGCGATGACCTCGGATCTTTCAGTCTGTGGACATGGCAATAAATGGACATTATCTGATATAAGAAAGCAAGGTATATAAATCCCAATCAATAAAAAAAGTTCCGATATCCCCCAAACTTTGGACTACATGCTGTGGTGACCACGCTCGGTGGTTCTGTTGACGGATGCCACAGGACTACTGAGAGTCCTACATTAAGACATTTCATGCTTTTCCCAGATTGAAAATATGCCTCAAGAACTATGGGAAGAATACCGATGATCAAATTTAACAATAAACAATTAAGACTGACGGTCGCCGCATGCCAAACCCACCCCGAATGCCCAATTCACAAACGCCATCCCAATCCATGCAATGCAGCCCCTCCTAAACACCACCGTCCTGTCCCACCCCTCACAAATCAACCACCCTCTCAGCATCAAACCCCCTCGTATTCTCCAACGTCGGCCCGCCGAACCCAAGCACGTACCCGCGCTGGTTGGCCACGACGCGGATGCCGCCGCGCTGGAACTGCGTCGTGAAGTGCGTGTGGCCGAACATCCACCACGCCACGCGCGCAAACTCGCGCCGCTGCAGCACGTCGGTCGAGAAGGCCGCCTTCCACGGGTTCTTCTCATGCTCCGGCCGCGATGCGCCCTTGATGCACGGCGCGTGGTGTGTCGCCACCAGCACCAGCCGGTCCGCCGCGTCCACGTCCGGCAGCGTCGTCGTCAGCCACGAGACGTCCTGTGCGTGGCACGAGTTGTGCTGGGCCACCGTCCAGCCCTGGATCATCTTGTAGTCCGACACGCGCAGGGTGACGTCGTCTTCGGCGGCGGGCGGGATGTTGGACCATAGCGTGCAGCCCAGGATGGTCAGCTTGGAGTCCGGGTCGTCCCAGCGGTTGCGATGCATCAGCACCAGCTTGCCGCCCAGGGCTTCCTCCTTCTCCAGCTCCAGCGCCTTTTCGATGCCTGCGTCGTAGCTCATCTCGTAGAACTCGTGGTTGCCCAGCACGAGGAACACCTTGTCGAACCGCGCCGTCTGCCGGGCCAAGAAGCCCAAGAAAGGCTCGTAGTCGACCAGCCGGCCAATGTCGCCCCCGAGGACGAGCAGCGGGGCCTTGACAGGGAATTCAAACGTCGAGTACTGCCGGTTTAGCTCCAGATGGAGATCTGACATGATCTGCACCTGGCGTCCACATGGTGTTCCGTAGGGTGTTGGTGGTCCCGTGAATATCTGCGAAAACCGCTGCAGCATGTCCATCTTAAGCAAGGATCAACAAGGTAGACTACACTGGGGTCTGACAGGAGTTTGATAGAGGCCTGGACAGCGCTGAGTAGAGGTATAATGATCTGTCCTGATGATATAGAGTCAACTGATGAATGCCTGCACAATATATAGTAACAAGAAAGCATTCAATGTCTCACCCAGAAGATGGCTGAGCCAGCTCGAGGGCCTCCAATGCAAGCCACATCCTAGGCCTAAATCCGCCTCGTCCTAGGACTATAGCAATACGTAGTAGCGCAGAGCAGGCGGTGGAGGCTTAGATCCAAGGACAACACTTAAATGGCTTAAATCCAAGTACGGAAGAGCTTAAAGACAAAAATAAGTCGCTAACCAATAATAATCAGTATCGCTGTTTTCAGGCCGTATTCCAGGATTGGACCAACGCTCCATCCTGTGCATCATTAACTAACACCCAGGTACTCTCCTCCCTAGCTGAGTACCAAATGCAGCCCAAAATCTATCAAAAAATTATTCAAGTGACACCCAGCCTCCCAAGATCCTCAAGGCGTATGCCATATCCCGCAAAGATCCTTGAGTATCCTAGCCAAGGTATCGTCAAAGAAAAGAAACCATAGGACTGCCTCTCAAAGTTGAACGCCTCTCGTCTTTCCTACTCGTTCCTGCTGTTGTGTACAATGAATCCACAGATATGAATCAAGTCGGCTATGCCCCCCAATACTTCCATGCACTCTTGGGGGTGCTCGATGCGGCTGTGCTTTTGTACATATTCCTGATTGCGTCCGTCTCGAATGGTCTTGAATCGGCTCCTCATTATCTCGAAGCACCTGCTTGAGAGGACTGGCCGTTATTTGTTTCGTTGCTTAGTTCGGAGTCGCGTCCCCTTTATGGGTGCGCCCAACCGCCTGCAACATCCACCCATTCTGCGAGGCAGGATCCTTCCTTGCCTTCCACATCGACAACGTCGGTGTCACATCTGCATCGGCAGCCAACGCCGCCTTCTTGGGGGGCATCCCAGTGTTCCCAATAGTCGTCCTCCTCAAAGCGCGCACGATCGTTGAGCGTCGTCTCCTCCAAGTAAGGGTCGCGGGAAAGCTGAGCGCCAGGCGCATTTGAGGGGCAATGCTGGATTGTAGTGTGCCGATACCCAAAATCACGAAAGTAGTGGATATCCTGAGGGCCCAGGAGAGCGCCGGCAGCGAGAGAGTGAATTGGTGCGTCACCCCACTGGAAAGAATTAGCATCGTCTACTTCATGAAACTTTTGCAAGGGGTGAGGAGCGAAACATACCCTTTCCATCCAGAAGCCACCACTCCGGTCCATCATTTCAAAGAAATCCGAGTACTCCTTGCTTCGGAACCAGCTGAGTTTGGCGATTTCAAAGTTGGACCAGAAATGGCACATGTTGTACTTCTCGCCTTCCATGGACTCAGGGTCGATTTTGGAGTTGGTGGGCTTCTTGGGACTAGTTCGTGGGATGCCTCCAGACCCTGGGGTCTCGCTGTCCATAGGAGGCTCATCGTCATCATCCTGATCCTCCGGAGGTTCGACGAACATTTCCCACAGTCCCTGAGAGGTCAGGTTATGTAGCCGCTTGTAAGCGGAGGCGTATCGGAACATGTTGGGCACGGTCTCCCGAAGTTCCTTGACGGCAATGGTGAAACCGTATGTCTTGTTGTTTTCGATCATCTTCTGGAAGGGATCACTACAAGACAAATTAGCACACAAGCGGAAGTATCGCGTCGTGGGAACGACGTACTATGTAATGTCACAGAAGTAACTGATTTCGGGTTCCACTCGCCAGTACCACTCGTACTTGAGCAGAAGGGGGTGGTTGAAGAAGAAGCTAGACATGGTTAGATTAAATTCGACGAGCACATCGCGGGAGACCTACCCAGAGTAGAAGCGGCACATTTTGTGGTAGCTTTCCAACCCACCATACATGACGGCGGCATCGCCCTGCTTTGCAATGCCTTCTTTGGCAACGTTGGGGTCGATCCAGTCAGGGAATCCCCACATATCTGGGCCAACCTTGCCAAATTCAACGTCGCCCGACGTGTGGTTTCGAATGGTTTCTTTGAAGTTTTCGTCGAAGTCGCCGTCGTTGAGAAAGACGTAGGGGTAGTGAAACCAGCGGTTGAAGTGGCGCTCAACCGATTTGATTGACTGGATAACACCGTCGATTTCCTTATTTCTGGCCAGGATAACGAAGGCGGCATTGGCCCGGGGCTGCGAGGTATCGGGTTTGGCACAGCCCTCGACGAAGACTTTGTCGTACTTTTCGCTAATCTTTCTATAGTCGCAAACCTGTCAGTGGATATTACAGGCATGAACGATGGTGCTGCGGAAGCAGCGGAGCCGGACGTACCGCATGGTAGGGGCAGCTCCCCCGGGTATCAAGAACCTCGCGGGAGAGCTGGGATGGCTGATGAAGAGGATGAAGATGAGGACGAGCACCAGCATTGGGAAGAAGATGACAATGCCCAAGGGAACGGAAATGGTCGAGTTCCCCCGTAACCGCAAGGGCCTCCGAAAGAAGGCCATGCGGGAGTCGGTGCTCTTGCTCCTTGAGCCCCTCTTCTCGTCGTTGGGAAGCGGAAGGGCCGGGTCGTTGGATGCGCCCTTGGTGGCCCGGCGGATTAGGTCCATGACGATAACGGGCCTGCCTCAGCGGCAGGTGTTGTGATTGAGGGCGGAGGAGGTCGTCGGGACATAGAATGCGCCGCTAGGAGGCGCCAGCGTCGGGACGGCGGCGGCGGCGAAGGAGAGACGGTACTAAGTAGGGAGGACGACCGGGGGAGGGCGAAGGAGGATCTCGAGGCCGAGCGAGGTTTGTCGTCGAGGGGTGGCGAGTTGAGGCGAGACGGGGACGGGGACGAAAACGTGGAAGACGAAAACGAAAGAAGGTGGAAGGAAGAAGCCACAGATAGGGAAGTTACGGGGGAGAAGCGAACGTCGTCTTCGAATGCGCCAAGTCGCGAGTTCCGGCGTTTCCAGGAGTCGTACGTAGCACGGCCTGGGCAAGGAGTGGGAGATATGGAGATGGAATTAATAAAGAGCGGCAGGGACCACGTTCCCTAAACCAGAATTCCCACCCACTGACGCGTCCACCGAGAAAGCGGCGGCAGTGGGTCCTGAAGTCGACAGCGGAAGCGGAAGAGAGTACCGTAGTGGCGGGCTATAGGGGGGGCAAAGTGTGATTGGGAGCCCGGCGATGAGAAACGGACATGTCTGTTTGTTCTCTGTCTCTCCTAAGGTTGAAGGTGAGGGGACGAGAGAACCGATGATGTGATGTAAGCCCGGTTGACGATGCGATGCGCCGCTGGCGGGCGAGATGCAGTGGATGTTTGGAAGCCCGGCAGACAAGGCCACAGGAGGCTTTCTGGCAAGGAGGTGCCCACTGCCCAGATGGAGGATCCCTGCGGCTTGGGACAGGGGAGGGCATCCACAGGCCAATCACCGCGCGGTTGACGTGAAAACTGGGTCCAATCAGGGGGCTCGCCGGACAAAGAATAGCGGATAATCTGTATCTCCCAGATCCGGCGTCACCCCCCTTGGCAATTTGGGGACATGGTTGGTGCTTTAATTGGGGGGGAGAGCAAGACATGCCAGCCAGGAAAGGAAGCTTGGGGAAAAAGGGAAGCTTCCAAGTTTTTGGTTTTCCTTTTCTCTGTGCAGCATGTGAGCGATAGGAGCTTTTTGGGGTTGTCTGGGCGGCCCCACAGCAACCGGAGTACAGTACAGATGCAGCAAGCCATGGCCCAGAACCGGGGGTGGTGGTGTTGGTGGTGGTAGTATAGGTGATGGTGGTGCTGGCCTCCTGGATGGCAGCGCATTTATTACATCACGCACAAAGTAGTAGCACCTGTATCTCCGAGTCGCCATCTGAGTCCCCAGTCCACAGACCCTCGCATTGATGACGGGAATCCGGCTGCGGGCATCAGCACGTTCCCCTCCACTCGGCACTCCCACATGCGCCCGAGAGTCCATGCACGCCCGTGGAGCTAAAACTGTCGCAAACCAAACTCACGGGAAGGAATTGAGGCTCATCATGTCAGCACCAGCTGCACTCACTTCATTCGCCCGACTCAAAGCGTTACACCGGAACCCACCGACTTCGAAACACCACAACTCTACCGCCACTGCAACTCTACTGGAACTACGCTCTAAGAGAGATTGAAGTGGCCGTGCCAAGTAGTAGTCCCGAGCGGGCGCCAATTTCCATTTCCTGGAACGCGTCAGCTAATTTTGGCACGCAACCCTTTTCAACCCCTCCGCAAAGGAAGAAAAAATGGCACCCAAAATCACCTCCAAGAACCTGCAGTACGACGATTCCACCCCGCCCTTCCTCGCCGCCCTCCGCGCCCAAGCCTCCGGCGCTCGGGGTCCCGACCCTTTGCTCGCCGCCCAGCGCAGATCCGCCAAAAAGCGGTCCAGCAGCGAAGAGGCCGAAGACGCGCCCCTGATCGTCGACGAGGACGGCAATGTCGTGAGGGACCTCGAGGTGGACAAGGACGGCGTCGTCAAGGATATGCAGGATCACGCCCCTGGCGGTTCGACAGCTGCCCCCGCTGCAGAGACGGCCAAGGAGTCCAACAGCAAGGCCTCCATCGGTGGACGAAAACGCAAGGTTGGAAAAGTCATTGGCGACTCTGCCGACCAGCCCGCCAACAAGAACGCTGCTGGCAACGGCGAAAAGGGTGACGCCAAAGAGGGAGCAAAGGACCGCAAGCCCAAGAAGAAGTCTAAGAAGATCAAGTTGAGCTTTGACGAAGATGAAGGCTAAATCTATGACCAACATTCGCACCTATTGCCATCAGCGGTCAGCTCGAGGGTTCCCCCACAGCTCTTGAACGTTGCGGCCACATGAGCTGCTGTGCCTCATGCGTGCCTGGAAGTCCCGGTGCCTCACGCCATCTCACGCCACCTCACGACCGCTCAAGACCCCCATTCACGCCCGCCCGAGCCTCCCTTTACGCAGCCTCCTGTCGTCTTGGATAAGAGAAAACCGTCCTGGTGAGGAACCTGAACCTACGCTCAAGGTGGGAAGCATTGATTCATGACTTGGCAAGTGACCTACTAGACTCCCGAGGGAGCCACTTGAGTCGGTTTCGGGATCATCCGATATGTAGACTTGCGTCACAATGCAAGCGCACCAACTCTACATTTACAGAGGATTACAAGCTCTCGCAGGAACTATCGTAAACCCTCTACCAGTCGAAGTGATCTAGGAACACTCGGAATGGCACTCAAACAGCTGTCAACAAGACTTCTGGAAGCTAGTAAATTGACACGGGGAAATTGGCACCCTAATCTACACAAACCGCTGCACTCCCCGGGGCACCCTCCTGCCTTCATTCTAGTATTGGCTTAATACAACCGCCCGCTCCTAAAGGCCACTGGATGTGCATTTATCGGTATCGGTACTCGGGCTTGATGTAATCGGCAAAGGTCTTAGGCTCCTCAACCTCCGGAGGGTGGTGGTGGTGGTGGTCCTCCTCAGGGCCGACGTAGTCCATCTTGTAGACGCTGCCGCACTCGGGGCATCGCTCGATGGGGCGGTCACGGGTGATCTGTGGTCAGCCGACGTGGTTAGCAATTCAATCCCGTCCGTCCGGATATCATCATCGAGGGAAGGCACTTACGCCGAGCCAGTGGACGTTGTGGGAGTCGGCGGGGAAGCCGGTGCAACCGGCGAACTGCTCGTCACCGGCGGATCGGACGATGATGGGGTCCTCCATCGTTCCCAGGCGGCTGGCGTCAAGAGGGCGCATGTCGAAGATGTCGACTCCCTCCATCTTACCGAGAATCTCGAGACGCTCCAGACCAGTGGCCTGCTCGAGGTCGGTGGGCACGGTACCGGGCTTGGCACCAGGGCCGAAGAGATCGTCATCAGTTCGGACCTCTGTCGACGACTTCTCGTCAGCGGATGTGACCCTCACAATGACTCGACCGAGGTTATGGGAGATGCGGGTAGATGGCAATTGGGCTCGGAATGGTGGCGGACGTACCCTTCAGAGTCTTGTAAGCGCCGACCTTGGTCTCGGCAGCGGGAGCAGCGGCAGCGGGAGTGGCAGCCTTGGGAGCATCGCCTGGGAGCACAACAGAGGTCAGCCATCGTCACCAGTCATCATCATACGAGGATTGCGATTGAGCGGGCGGGAGGGGAAAGCGTACGGCGGACGAAGGAGGTGGTGAAGGTGCGGGCGACGACGGGGCGGAGGGCGGCGCGGCGGGCCGCGGCGATGGCGGTGCGTTGCATGAACATTGTGTCGATTGCGCCGGCGATGGAGGTTTGGGTGAAGCTGGGAGGTTGTCGAGGGATTTGTGAGGATGGGCTGATTTGGGAGGAAGTTGAATGGCGGACCCAATTCGGGCATGGCAATTGGCCAATCAGGAAAGAGGTAATGTGACACACGTGACTTACCGACAACGGGCCCGGGGCCCTCAAATTTCGGGTAGTTCTGTTAGTACGTCAGTACGTCAGTACGCGTGAAGCCCAGGAGACTTGGCTGGTATTGCTGCTGGCGTAAGGATTTGGCAGAGTACTTACGAGTTTGGCCTCGGCGGCCAGCGCCTCATTGACCATTCTCTATAGGTGACATGTTAGATTGTTCGTCATACCACCAACAAGAACATTAGTTCAGTTACCGAGACCCAAACCGCAGGTTCCTTGGAATCGTTAGTCGTTTGCTGCCTTGAAACGTTCAGGGAAATAACAACTCACTTCGTCGCCGTTCTTCTATTGGCAAATCTTGTCAGCGATTTGTCCAAGCTGCATTATACATCTGCATGCAGTAGAATACTTACTGAAGCCTTGGTTGCCCAGTACTTTCGTAGCAATCTATATCAGTCAACTCATTCGAAATAAGGCGCGCACGGTACACACAATCGCCTTTTCAATGGCCTTCTACACATAGAGAATTAGTCAAATAGCAGAAAGCGGTAGATAGGAGAGCTCTTTACGTCTCGCCGTGCTTCAAGAGCCTTCATATCCAGGGATGTCAGCCAAATGCCCCATGCTTGCCCTGCCATCAAAGAGGGACTGACAAGAATGGTCGTCTGGAGTTCCTGCATGTCATGTTAGTTAAGATCCAGTTCAAGGTTAGGGTTTAGGGATGTCATATTAGTTAAGAAGACTTGACATTTGTAACTTACTACGGCTTGTTTTTGCCAATACTGAAACTAGTGAGCATGTAAGACCTGGTCAAAAAGACAGGATGCGTACAGAGGAATTCTCCAAATCGGCCCAACAGAAATAGTTAAGTCAACGCCCCTCACAATTCGGCCCAGGCAAGAGAAGCTTACCTGCTTGGTTCCGACCTAATAATCATGCGTCAATCTCTGCGACATTGTTGCACATGTTACATGGGCTGCGGGGACGACATACAGGGGCTCGCTGCTAGACCTTTAGCTTCACGGGACACATCAAAATATCGAGACGCAAAGAGCATATTGGGACGTACCACGGGGGCGGCGGCGGCTGTGGGCTGGTGCTGTTACATCTCATTCAGCCACGTTCTCCAAAGAAACTATCAATACTGGGGAGGACTTACTTTGCGCCCCCTGGGGCGGCGGGCCGGCCGGCGGTCATTCTATCCAGCATGTCAGTTTCCGTTCATTCACCACCAGCCGACGCCGTAATGGATGACGAGTCTTCCAGCCAAGAGGTGAGGGACAGGGCGAGAGGTGGGAGGAGTTGAAGCGCGGGGAAGGATGAGGGTCGGCTTACGGTCAGCGACTGGTACTATTGCATTGAATTAGTTGAGCTTCCTGAGAACAATGGCAATAGGGTCAGAGGGGGTATCACATACGGTGGGCATTGTGGTCTTCTTGAGGTTGAACATTAGTTCCACGTAAAGTGCCAAAGCCAGGGGAATGGTGTGGGGGCCACATACCGTCGGTCGGGGGTCTGCGTGCAGCGTCAGCATCGGTACGTTCGTCAAACATCCAAGCGAAAAGTGATCACTTACCAGGGGCGTGATGGTGTACAGACGAAAACCCGAAAAAAGGAACAAGAGAAAACGTTCACTGAGCTTGAGTTGGGCTCGGGGAGACACTGCTCAGCGTGGATGTCTGGCAAGCGCACCCAGGGACCTACCTCAACCTCACCAATATGACGTGGTGAAAGGGTACCTACTACCTCAACCTCCTCAACAACCATGCGTATGGAAGGAAGTATCATTAGGCAAACGTCCTCTCCTTACGATTGACTTGGCCAGTGTTGGCGTCCAGTAGGCGCAGACCCCAAGTGCTTCCACTACCACAGGTTTGCCCCCTCTTCTGCTAGTCAGCTGTTTCCTTTCTAGAAACACGTTGAAAGAACATGCTTCTCCGGTTATGCAGGTAGGTAGGTAGATGTGGAAGATGGCATCACGGAGTTGTGGCCCCTTCTTAACTTCACACTCCCAGCGTCGCTTGCGTTCAACCCGTTCTTCCCGCGCCAGTACACACTCTCCTTCTACCATTTTGTCAAATTCCGTGGTCCCTTCCAAAATCGTGGCCAAGCTTTCTTGCAAGCTATTACGTCGAGAGCGATGAGCTCATTGTGGCCAGTTCCGAAACCACGTCCCGCAGCCAGCGGCTGCTACCTGAGTGCTCACGCGATGCCCTCACACAAGTCAAATTCGCGAGTAAGGTGTTGTTGGGCTTTTAATGGTTGCGTACCTACTTATCCGATTTTGTCCAATTCTTTACCCAACTTCTCTATTCTCGAATATCGTGGTCACCATCATTTCCCATCCATAGTTTGCCGTAGTGTTTTGAGGTTATATGATACACTAAGCTGATCTCAACTGCCGACCCCAGACTTGTCTTCTTCACCAGACATCCGTCACAGCGCCGTGGCTCGCATCGCCAACCAACCGCGCATACTTGGCCAGCACGCCCCTCCTGACCCGCGGCTCAGGCGCCGTCCACTCGCCGCGGCGCTTCTCCATCTCGGCGTCGCTGATGTCAACGTCGATGCGGTTGCGCACGGCGTCGATGGTGATGCCGTCGCCGTCGCGCACCAGCGCAATCGGCCCGCCCACGACGGCCTCGGGCACCACGTGGCCGACGATGAAGCCGTGCGACGCGCCGCTGTAGCGTCCGTCCGTCACCAGCGCCACGTTGTTCAGCCCCGCGCCCATGATGGCCGCCGACGCCTTCAGCTGCTCCGGCATCCCCGGGCCGCCCTTAGGTCCCTCGTACCGCACGATGATGACCAGGTTGCCGTCCTCGCGCCGAATCACGCCCGCCGCCAGCGCCGCCGACAGGTCGTTCTCGCAGTCGAAGACGCGCGCCGAGCCCGTGAACGACAGGCCCTCCTTGCCCGTGATCTTGGCCACGGCGCCGCCGGGGGCGAGGTTGCCGCGCAGGATGCGGATGTGGCCGCTGGCCTTGATGGGGTCGTCCAACGGGCGGATGATCTGCTGTCCTGGGTCCAGGGACGGCCAGTCGGCGACGTTCTCGCCCAGCGTCTTGCCCGTCACCGTCATGATGCTGCCGTCGATGACGCCCTTGGCCACCAGCATCTTCAGCACCGACGGGGTACCGCCTACGTCGTACAGGTCCTCCATGTAGTACTTGCCGCTGGGCGCCAGGTCTGCCAGGAACGGCGTGCGGTCGCTGGTGCGTTGAACGTCGTCGAGCTCTAGCGGCACGCCGGCCGTGTTGGCCATGGCCAGGAAGTGCAGCACGCCGTTGGTCGAGCCGCCGAGGATCATGGTCAGCACGAGGGCATTCTCGAAGGCCGCCCGCGTCAGCAGGTCGCGCGGCCGCAGGTCCTTCTCCATCGTGGTGCGGATCACCCGAGCTGCGCGCTCGCACTCGCGGTGCTTCTCGGGCGACTCGGCCGGGAACGACGACGAGCCCGGCAACGTCAGACCCATGGCCTCGATAGCCGTTGCCATGGTGTTGGCCGTGTACATGCCGCCGCAAGCTCCGGCGCCGGGGCATGCGTGCTTCTCGATGTCGTCCATGACGTCGGAGGGGGTCCGTCCGGGCACTCCGGGGTTCGTCTTGGCGTGCAGGCGGTTGTAGGCGAGGGAGCCCGAGGCCTCATAACAGGTGCTGATGTTAATGGGCTTCTCGAGGAGCTTGGAGTGGCCCTTGCGGATGGTACCGCCGTAGATCATGATGAAGGGCCGGTTGTGGCGCGCGGCGGCCATGACCACGCCAGGCATGTTCTTGTCGCAGCCCGGGATAGAGATGTTGGCGTCGTGGTGCTGCCCACAGGTGACGGACTCGATAGAGTCGGCGATGATCTCGCGCGTCTGCAGGGAGAAGCGCATGCCTGGGTGTTGACGAGGGTTACTTCAGGCTTTGTTCTTGGCTACCAGCCGTTTCGGATGTCTTTCACTCACCTTCGCCTCCCATGGTGATGGCGTCTGACACGCCGACGGTGTTGAACTGCCATCCGAGCATGCCCTCGTTTTCTATGGACTTTTTGACAATATTACCGAGGTCAAGGACTAGCCCATTGTAAGCGCTTTGCTCGTCGTCTTCATTCGCTGTCTCTCGCTCTTCTTTTTAGGTATCACTCACGATGAGTACTGCCCGTAATCTCAGTCAGCCTCTCACTCTGCAACGCATATGTCTCGTTTCAGTACTCACTTGCACGGGTTTCCCTGCCACCAGACCGTGGCTATGCCGACCTGGGGTGCGTTCTTCATCATCTCCTTGTTCGGAACGCCGGCTCCGTAGAGCATGGCCTATACTTGACTCAGTCCTCACGCTCTCTCATGACGGCCATTCAGCTCTGGGGGACTCGTTAACATACCTGGGCGCCGGGATAGTCATGTTCACGGGTGATCTTGGCGGACCAGCGGTTGAGGGCTCCGCCAGGGGGGAGACAGGGGAACTGGATATAGTCCTTGGGGGCCTTGGGGTCGGTGGTGGGGACTGGGCTGGCGTTGGTCTGTTGGTGCTCCGCCATGGTGGGATATGTAGTTGAGGGTGGTCCTCTGTGTCTCTGGAGGGAAAATCTAGGTTCGATTTTACGCTGTGGGTGGAAGTGCTGAGGGTGAGTTTTCTAGGGCCTTTGAAATCAGCAGGTCGAATTGATCAATCAACAATCGAATCAAACGAGGCAGCGATGTCGGAGAAGGAAAACACGTCCTAGGGGGAGAGGGAGGAGGGCGGACAACAAGGTGAAGGAGGAAAATGTGGTGCGACGGGCGTTGTGGGCGTGCGTCATGCGGAGAGGAGAAGCCGGTGCGGAGAGAGTTGGAGTGTGGCGTTCGCGTGTCTGCCGGGGCTAATGGACGGAAGCAATTGCTAATCAGGGAAGATTGGGCGAGGCTTTTCTCTCTGCCACATGGCGAGATGCACTGGTGGAGACTGCACGGCGTGGGAAGTAATGGCATGCTTTGATAGAGGGTGTTCCGGGCTTGACAAACGGGGTGATGGTGGTGGCATTGGGTATAGGCAGTTAGGGTTGCTCTCGCCAGCGATTAGAAGTGATACCGGGGATAACTAGACTAGTAGATAGGTACTTAGGTCTGTTGATTGAGAAGATTGGAGTGGAAGAACATTGGACGGGCATTGGATACGCAGACAGCAGAACCATGACGAAATCATTCTCTTCTCCTTCTCCTCTCCACCATCACCAATTGATCTCCTCTCCACTTCCACAACCAACTCCCCAGTGCCCGAGCCCGCTCCAAGAAACCAGCCCAGCCGGTCTGCATTTCCGAAAAAAAGCAAAAAAAGAAACCAAACACAACCCAAAGAAACCCAAGCCGAGCAGCTCCACCCCCTCCCCCTCCTCCGCATCCATTGGCCTCGTCGAATACCCGCCCTCGGCTTAGCAACCCGAGCCCAAGCGGAAAACCCCCATACGTGCAGCTCAGCTTAGTCTCGGAAGCAAAAAGAGGGGTTCTGAAAGCTGTGCGATGATCCACATTTAGTTGGTGCCAGCAGGAAACGCTGCGGAAATCAAGCAAGCCAGTAACTTTTGTTGCAGACCTCTCCACGTGGGCGGTTGCGGACATGCTGCTAAAGAGAGGCTATGCCTCGTTGCGTTTTCCATGCTACGTCGGATCCGCAGCTTGGTCCTGCCGACCCCGGGTGTGCTCCGGGCGTTTGCTCCGGCTCCAATCGCGACCCACCCTCGGCGCCCCGACCTCCGGGCCCGGGGCGGCATCGGCTTATCAAAAGTCAAGACCCCGACTTCCCCTCCCCGCTGTCTACTTTCTCTAAAGCGACGTCGACCCAGAAACCAAAACAAAGAGGCAAAATCAAAAAAAGAGGCACGGAAGAGAGGTGCCAATTTTTGTGGCACTCGAGATAACAGAAAAAAACGTCGCATGCATCGTTCGATGCACGCCGAACGCCACCGTGACACCCGCCGTCAAGCACGTCACGTCACATCACGACAGATAGCACATGCCAACCAATCCATTGAAACGCCAGAAATAGCATTGTCCCAAGATTCAGGCTCCCCTCATACCCAATGCCACAGCCACGGGCCATTGAAACGCAGGACATAGGGTCCCCATCGCATCGCAGCATTGTAAACGGGCGCCGGCACGCTCCATATCCGCCGTCGCAGAGCCGTAGATCCTACAAGCATGAAGCACGCCTCGTCTCGTCAGTCGCCCGCGAGGAAACACCAACACACCTGGGATCTGCCACCTTCAACGCGCCAAACACATCCATCACCCAGTTTCATATTGCTTCACAAATTCACATCAAGGCAAGGGCAAGAGTTTGAAGAGCGCAAAATAGACTTAAACATTTGTTTCGTCGGCTATCTTTCAGCCGACCTAGCCAATCCCCCATCCCCTCCTCCGCAAGACGTGAAGTAACCTCATGTGCAAGAAGCGGTGTGTAGGCCAGACTCCAGAGGCGTCGAGTTTCATCACATCATTTCGTGAGTCCTGCTGTAGAGGACTTTACATAGAAGAAAGATGAAGCAAAAAAAAAAAAGTGAGCAACAAAAGCAAGCAACGACGTCTCAATGAGAAAAAGACAGAAATGAACAGAGACGACACAAAAAGAGATCCAAGCCGTCCGGCTGGTCCGCGTTCCTCCAAGCCAAGTCGAAAAGAAGAAGTCATGTAGAAACTGTTCCTCCAATCCTCGAGGCCTACCCTTCATGTCCTGTAGCAGGACCTCGAATATCAACCCCCTTTTTCCCCATCTCGTGAGAATAAATCCCTTCCACTAAACAATACTCGTCTTGTAAAAAGAATAGAGCAAAAGCAAAGTCCCTTATATCGAAGTGAATGAATGATAGCGTCGTCAAATGAAGAGGCATAAGAGAAAAACGCCTCTGCCCGCGCGTCGAAACGGGCGGTGCTGTTGGTATCGACTGCAGATGGATGTATACCATCGCTTCCCAAACGAAGGTTCCGGTTCCACAGAGTGAGAATAAAAGAATGAAGCAATGAAAATGTGCGTATATAGTACACGGACAGAAGATGGCCAAATAGGTCTTCGCCACTTCCCGTCTCCCAGGGATTGCCCTGCGGTGAATGTGCCCGCAGGTAGAGATGAGGGATGAAACGGCTTAGTGAGCAGATTGCATCACGCCGAACCGTTCCTCTTCCATCCTCCTCACGATATCTCGATCGCGAGCAGTCCTCGGGTCGGCGTCAATGCCCAGGATCGAGGAGATCCGTGTCTTGTCCTGCCCCTTGCTCTGTGACTCCCTCTCTCCATTACCAGGGCTCGAGATGGGCGTGATGGGCGTGAGCGCAGTCTGGCTGCAGCAAACACCCGTCTTCCAGGCCTGCTCGAGCATGGTGGGGGAGACACTGGGTCCGTACTCGTTGGCGACGGCGGTCCAGAATGAGTTTCGGTGAGCCGAGTAGATGGAGTGGAGGCGAGAGAGGTCGACATGGGCGGCCGTGTGAGCCGGCATCGTAGGCGCCGAAATGCCTGAGCAGTCGAGGCGAAGAGGAGGGGTTGTTCGGTGCTGGCTGGGGTGGCCGTGGTGGTAGGCAGTAGAGGGGGAGACAGAAACGTGGTTGTCCGCGACCGGCGAGGCATACGTCTGAGGAGTTGTGTGGGAAGATGCGGAGGGGTGAGGGAGAGTCATGGAGGCTGGCTTAGGAAGGATAGCCGGTAACCTAGGCATGTTTTCGGAGGTCATGATGCTGGGGAGCTGGATGCAGTTGTGGCCGTTGCTGTTTCCGATGTTCGGGGGCGGCGGGCTATAGCTGGCAGAGCTTCCGGGAGGCGAGGCCGATCGAGACACGCTTTCGCGGGCCTGGCTGGGTGCCCTCGCGGCCATGGCAGGTGAGATGTCGTTGGAGGTGCCGACAGAGGAACACGACGCAGCACGCTTGCGTCGGTTGCTGCCGTGGGAAAGCTGGTGGTAGTGAAGACGGCATGCCAATTCCGTCTTCTTGAGATGCGCCGCAATGTACTTGTAGGGCATCTTCTGGAGTCGAGTCTGGAGAAGATAGTGCTCCTGGATAGGCTCGTTAGATAGTGTTCCCGGTGATCAAGTAACTGAGTTGAGTAACTCCATTTCAAACTCGCTGACTTACCTCTTCTTCGCTCCAAGCACGTCCGCCGCCGGTGGATGAAGCCTTACGGGTCTTGGTGATACCGTAGTCGTGGCGGTCCATGGCATCCCGCATGGGGATGTAAGGCCCTTGGGCCTGGGTCTGAGCTGTCTGTCTGCAAGACATTTTCCTGAGCTCGATGTCGTTACTGGAGGTGTGTTTTTCCTCTCTTAAAAATGGGTATCTTGTTGAAGTGAATAACAAATAGGACGATGGTCGTCGTGAGTCGAAAGTAGTTGAAGAATATAACTGGAGTATACTCTTTTGGTGGTGGTTGTGGTAACCAAGTCGGGTAAAGCCAGGCGGGCAACGTGAGGCCGCGCAGAGAATCGAATGGAGATTCGTTTGATCGTTTCGAAGAGAGTGAGAGCCGAGTGTGCTTTGTGTTTGTCCTGCGAGAATGAGACTCGAAAAACTAAGCCACCGGATTCGAGGGAATGTTTCCTCAGGAAATGGGATAAGTGATAAGTGTTGATCAACAATGGGTGTTTGTACGGGTTTCAAAGGAGTGTCAGCAGCCAAGCCAGTTGGATATCCAGCGCGTGTTAAACAGCGTGTTAAGGAGTGTGGTTGAGCCGGCTTCGGGATTTCAGAAGGGAAAAAAGGAAGAGGGGAAAGAAAGAATAGAAGACGCAACAGCGCTTTCCCACGAAGAATCGGTAGAAGAAAAAAGGTGATGGATAGAGAGGACTGACATGCAGGTGAAAAAGAAGGGAAAAGAGGAGGAGTAAATAGATTACGGGAGGGGCAAGTGGCATAATAAACTCGAACTACTCCGTAACCTGGAAATGGTTTTAGCGGACAGGCCTGCTGTAAGGTACATAGTGGCAGAGCGGTAGAGCCCTGCAGATTGCAACGGCCACAGCGGTGATGATGGCCCATGGGGCGCACGTACGGGCCAAGTACGGGCCATGTACGGGCCACGCCAGGGGACCAGGCGGGGACCTTGCAGGGACCGGGGGGGCCTGTAGAGTCTACCTAAAGCCCAGGCCTGCCGAGCGAGTGAGGGACTAGCAGCAGCAGACGGGACACACAATACACACAACACCACAAAACCAAGCCCAGATGGACCAAACCTGTGACAAGAGCGCCCATCACACGCCTACCGTTTTGGTGTCATATCTCGTCTTGTTTTGTGTTGTTTTGCCTTGTCTTGACTCGCCGGATGTGTCTTGAATATGTTTCCGTCCTTGACCTTACTCCGTTCTAACAGCGCCTGTCCGTCGCCCTTCTCCGTGTATCTGTTTTTTGTCTCCGTCCCCGTCTCCGCCTCCGTCTCCTCCTCCACCTCCTCATCCACGGCGGAAACGTTTTACGGGGTCACGGCGGCGGCAAAAGATACACGCAAGCAAATACGAGCCTCCCTCCTGCTCCTGGAAACTTCGGAGAATACACGACACAAGTTTCTCACCAGGTCACAGGCGAGACAGGCGGCGCCAACAAGCGAAGTGCCCCTAGGGCTCTAGGCTCGTTTGTACGGGACTTGCGGTGACTGACTGACTGCCTGCAGACCGAAAGAACCCAGATGGCAATTGTTTAGGGCCTTGCATTTCGGCATCACGGACGAGATCTATCAAAAAGGAATATGGAGCGAAGCCCACCTGCATGCAGTGACAAGCGAGGCGGCGGCACCTCATCTTCTGGGGCGTTCTGGCGTTCTGGCCCTCGTTCCGGTTTCCTTGTTAGTAGGGCGAATGCCTGAACGAGCCTCGAGATCCATGGCGGGAAACGGTCGCCACCGTCGTAGCGTCGCCTCAATCAAAGTTTCGTCCGCCCGGATTGGCCCCTGGAACGAACGGGACGGGGAGAGGCGTGTGGTACCTGGGCGAAGTGGTGATGGATGGGGATGCGCCATCCCATGTTCGCTACCATAATAGTACCTCAAAAGATGAGGAAGGCTGCGGGCCTGTTTGCGGCACAGCCCTGTTGGCTGGGTGTGGTTCTTGGCATCCGATCTCGACAGAGAGAATGAGTCAAGGGGAACAGAGGAGAGGACTCGAGTATTCCTTGATCAGATTCGTCTCAACTCCTGTGAGTCCGTCCTGTCAGACGAGGTTGACTGACACTGAGGGACACAAGGACACCATTCCATCGACGGCGAGGTTGCACCAACCTCAGCTTCAGGTGTTCCCGGGCGCCGCGCGCGCAATTGAACCCCCACGACAGGGGTCTCTGATTGGCCGAGCAAGCTTGCACTCAACGGCTCCTCGATGCCCCGTCGACTCCGTGATAATGGAGCGATGGAGCGATGGAGTCGTCGACTTGCAGTAGGGTTGAATCCTGTCGTCTATCCGGTCATCATCTGGTCTGTGGTGCGTCCTGTCATCCATCGTCTGGTCTGGTCTGAGAACGATCTAGACGCATGCCAACATCCGGGAAATTGTGGGTTGCGTGAGTGAGCTGCAGTCTTGGTACCTTACAGTAGTTTCTTACAGTAATTAGCTTACTAGTTCGCCAGTTTCCCGTGGCTTTGTTCCATGGTTGCGCCGTGGCTGACCCATGGCGTGCTGTCCACGACAATGACGCTGGCGATGATGCTGATGCCGGTGATGCTAATGTCGTTGCCTATGGGTGGCTTGCTTTGTTCCATGATGGCTCTTCTTCCTCTTCATCTACCCATGACTTCTCCATCCATCCATCCACGCCATCTCACTCATCTCGTTCCTTGCTCGTTGGCCCCGGCGCCGCAGTCCACCGCTCGCAGGCCAGGGGCCTAGGCACCGGCGGCCCAGAGTACGGACGGTCCCAGGCGTTTGGTTTGGAGTGGTTCCATCGAAACAGGGCCTCAACTGTTTCCTCTGGTGCCCGCACCCCTGCCCTCCCGTAACCTCGACCCGTGTGATAGGTGGGCGAGAGATCTCCCGCGCAAAGCCCATGATCCAGAGTGGGTTCTCAATGTCAGCATCAGTAAACGTTCAGTTCGGGAGTACTATGTACGAAGTAGACTAAAGATGGGATGAGTCCATATCTCCATCTCCATATCTCCCCGTCTACACTCCCCGTCTACACCACCACATCTCCGCTTTCAGCGTCCAGCAGGCACGCCTACTGCATCTACTGCATTCCGGCACATCCAACTACCTAAACAAGAACTAGAGAGGAACTGCAAATCTCCCCCCGTCTGGGTATCACCACACCTTCGTCAGTCCATCACTCGACTAACAATCCTCCATCCCTCTACTAACCACGCCGGTCCTTCCTGGTCAAGCCAACCCAAACACCCATGTCCGCAAACCAACACCCCGCGCCCGCCACTGCAACGACCAAAGAACCCCCAAAAAGCCCGCCCGGAGCCCGCTCGTTTCCAGACCAGCGCAAGCCCAGTTCGCCAGGGTCGGGCACCTTGAAACCCGCTAGCGCACTGGCGTAATTTCACCTCAGTATCAGGAAGCCATTCGCCATGCCCAAGCCCTGATTGGCGGGATCGACTCTGCGAGTTCTCGCATCGCCGGGTTGTTGTTCACGAGCCCGTCTTGGGTCCCGTTCTTGTTTTCCATGTTCGATCTTTAGAAGGG